>CAAAJI010000359.1:5554-26793 GCA_900642245.1 Fragilaria radians
AAATAATTTTCTTTATTGCAATTTATTTTATCTAAGTCTACGAAATTTAAATTTGCAGTTCGCATCGGTATTTCGATGCCATCCCATCGCAACGTTTTCGTTGAAAAAAGGATGTCCATGCCCATTGCATGTTGTAAGTCTCGTCCAACAATCATGTCATATCGAGACGAGTTGTCGGTTTCGTCGACCGCAACTAACCATTTGATTTCTTTGCTGGGCGCAAAGTCGATGAATGAAAAGGTGAGTTTGATGTCGAATTTCGTGACGAAACTCCCTGAATTCGTGTTCCAAACCTTGTTGTTTGGTTTACGATTGTCTTCTAAGTAATTTTTAGGAAGACGATTTGCTTTTACTATTGTTGTCGAACAACCTGTGTCTATTAAGACATTTTTAAGGACTAAGTCATCGAAACTACTACTCTTAATTACTACTGCTAATTCTAATTTTAAAGCTGTAGTTTGAGTAGTGTTAGATCGTGTTTCGAATTTATTTAGGATGACATAGTGGTTACGTACCTCGTCAGTCTCCATGTTTTTTAAGAGTTCCTGCAATTCAGGCATCTCATTTACGTCTTGACTGGCATCCGATAGATCAGACATTTCCTGATCAATCACAAAATTCTCTTGTGAGTTTTTAGTCTTAGAAGTTTGCTGGGAACTTGTTTTGTTCCTTTGTTGAAGTTCCTTCTTCGCCTTCAACTTGAAGCGACAGTCATCTTCAACATGACCTTTCATATTACAAAAATCGCATTGTGGTTTCTTAGCCTTTCCTTGTGACGATGATTCGTGCTTAGGAATATTTTTCCTAAATGAATGTTTCTTACCGGTATAATTAATTTTTTTGTTAGGAGGGGGCTTATGAGCCTTTTTGTCGTCCCTCGCCAGAGCACTGATCACAAGTAGGCAATCGAAGTAGGCACAAACTTCCGCATCGGATTTGTTTTTGTCATCCCACTTATAGTCGGTTGTCGCAATTATCGTATGTACGTAATTAGGGAGGCTATTGTAGACCATTTCCCTGATGTCATCGGAGTCGAACTTATTGCCCGTTCCCGGCAAATATTGTAAATAACGATTAAATTGTTGAATTCTACTTAGGAGGGTCGTAGTCATATGACCGCTTGGTAGTCCTAAGTGACGTTTCATGAAACGTTTTTGTTCCTGCCTTGCAGTTGAACTACAATAATTAAGCGCAAAATTGCGTAAGGCCTGCTGAAACGTGTCTTCGTTCCACACGTGGCCATCTGGCAGCTGTTCTAAGACATTTTGCCAATTACTTAGGGGTGTTCCGCTAAGTAAAGACGAGACGGCTGGTACTCGCTCGTTAACATTTCTTAGGGGAGCTTGTTTTATATATTCGTCGAGCATCGCCCTGAATTTACAGTATCCTTCTACTGTATGTCCTGCCCACGGCGTGTACGATTTTTCATACGTGGCGGACGTGGCTACCGTAGGATCTCTACGGAGTTTTACTTTGACCATTTCGGTCTCTTCGGTGCCTGAGTCAGGCTCCGGATAAGGCGGAATTGGCGCCTTCCAACGCGGATTTTCGGTCTCGCGAACCTCAAAACCGGTCGGTTTGCGTGGAATCGCTTTAGAAAACATTTGTTTGTTAAAGGTGTTTTATTTTAATCTATTTTAACTTGCACCAAAAGGGTAAGTGAATTCACTATGCGCTAGGTACAAGCGATAACGAAGGTAAGTTGCAAAAAGATGAAAATTATGAGCTACTAATTAATACGACTAACTAAGTCTTGGATGGGAATCGACTTCTACGAGTCGACTAAAATAATAGCAACCGTAGTGTAACGGTTCACTACACTACCGGTCATTGCAACAACAATGACAAGAATTTTATCCAAAAACAATTTGGAGAGCTAGAAAAATGACATGTGTGCGACTTACAAATGTTGAATTCTAGGAAAATCTGTAGCTTGCGAACTACCAAGATATATATTAATATACTAACCTACCGGATATACCTAATTTCCAGAGCACTTGCACACCCCGAATTAAGCGAATCAAAGAATACTCATTCATGAGTATTCTGGATATTTAGGAATCAAGTGCATCGCTTCGCTAAACAGAAATCTGCAATTTGAGATTGACAAATTAGGAAAATACATGTTATAGCTGTAACTCTCACAATTACTTACCTCAAACAATTAGTTACGTTTATTTGTCAACTAACTAGTCCTAAAAAGACTATTTGCCCTAACGCTTCCTCTGCGCAAAGACCAAAACACTTTATAGGACAGCCTGCAGCACCAAATCTCCTTGAGACATGAGTTGGGCAAATTGTCCTAGTGATGGACCAGATCCAGTTACCTTTGCAAATGCTGTTGCAGAAACAGTTGAAGGAATCATAGCAGCCAGAGAAGGAAACCTAAGAGCCCCTTTTGCAATCTCTCCTGCACTTGCACAACCCAATGTATTAAATTACTCATCAGGCTTTGGAGCAAAGGTATTTTCAAAAGCTACAGAGCCGTTAGCAACAACATTTAGCATTGAGAAACCTAACATCAGAGAACTGATCAATGAGTTACATGTCAGGTCTGAAACATTTGGATGGAATTCCCTTTTGAACATAAACATCATGCCTGATGATCAATCACCAATGTACAAGAGCCTTATCCAAGAGCATGGACAATGCTCACTTTTCCAAGTGAAGAAGCATAGTTCAAGATACATGCACACAGACACCAGAAAAAGACTTGACCCAATAGACTTTATTGGAGACATCAAGGAATCTAACAACAAAATAAAGGGGATTAAAGGTCATCTAGACTCTGCTATGATAGGAACTGTGAGATGGCACATTCAAGATGACATGGGTAAAACACATTGATTTGACTTACCAGGGACATATCTTGTACCAGATCTACCAATAAGACTCATAAGTCCACAACATTTGGCAAAAGAAATGAACAGGAAATACAATGCAACTGATGATACCCTATGTACTACATTTTCTGATTGGGTGATACTCTCCTGGAATGGCAATAAGTACAAAAGAACAGTAGCACTCAACAAAAGCAATGTGCTGATAATCCGATCTGCCCCAGGGTATAAAAGGTTATTATCCATACCCCAACCTGTTGCTGAACATCAAAAATTTGCTTATAGTGCAAATCTACCAATAATAGGCAATGAAGTAAGCACTGATCATGAAGGACCAAAAAATGAAAAGAAAAATGTACCTTTAGATGAATCTGAAGACTCTAAAATCACTAAAAAGCTGAATTGTACTCATGGCTTTTTTTAATGCAATTAGGAACATGTCATTCACAAAACTACAAAGTATGGCAAAAGTTGGAGACCTACCTAGGCAATTAGCCTACGGCCCCATCCCAAACTGCTATGAATGTCTGTATGGGAAAGCCTCTAGAATTCCATGGAGAACCAAATCTACCTTGAAGTCAAAAATCCTTCCAACCAAAGCACCAAGGGATTGCATCTCCATAGACCAACTGGAATTACCCACACCAGGCCTCATTGCACAAATGAAAGGCACACCTACAATAAGGAGATACTTTATGTGACCGTAATAGTAGATCACTTCTCAAGATTTGCTTTTGTTTACCTACAAGAAACAGTAAGCTCAGAAGAAACCCTCAAAGCTAAGAAAGCTTTTGAACAGTTTGCTGGTGAAATAGGAATACAAATCAAACATTATCAAGCTGATAATGGACGTTTTGCCAACAGAGCTTTCATTAATGATGCGCAACAAAACAACAAATGCTTACCTACTGTGGTGTAAGTGCCCATTTTCAAAATGGAATAGCAGAAAAGCAAATCAGGGATTTACAGGATTTAGTAAGGACAATGCTAATCCATGCAAGCAAAGAATGGCCTGCAGCCATTGATACACTTGATAATCTTCCCAATGAGACAAGATGGGAAATATTCAACAATACTAAAACTAAGATTCCTGATCAAACATTCACAAGGGTTGGCCTTGACAAGTATGATAATCAATACACATCTTCTGTGGTTAATGTTGAGATGTGTTGTAAGGATGAAGCCTATACTCTCAAGGTGACTGATATTGGTGGAGACGGATAATCACATCCAGGGTATTACAACTTCTTCCTCCTGTGGATGCTGCTGATATTTCGGATCCTATTGTGTCTAGCTTACAAAGCCCAAATAAGGAATCAACTTACTTATCATTCTGAGGAGGAGCTTTACAAGGAGGAGTAGTAGTCAATACTTTTGGATAAAACAAAATGATAAAATATCATGATATGTATTTACGCACAATCCTTACCACTACTATCCAGTTTCCTGGTGTGGTGGATGGGATTTACTCCGTCAGATCTAGTGATGGCAAGCATTCATGTAAGGATATAAGGCAGAAGGGTTAAGAGTTACGCGCAGATCGGATGGAAAACTACAAAACTATTATTGGTTGGACACGCATAAACAGACAGACTCTGTGCTGGCAGATAAAACTATTTGAGCACAGGATACCAAATCAAGCAGACAAAAACAAACATAAAGACTTAATTTTAGGCTACGCCTTTCAAGGACTTGAATATTTCAGTTGCAATTGACAGAATCATCCACGCTAATATAAGTCCCTTGCTGGCAGAGTGATTCAGGAATGGATCCAGTAAGAGAATTGGAAGAAAGAGACAGCCATTCAAGTTTTGTAAGTGCACCGATTTCACTTGGAATGGATCCAGTAAGAGAATTGGAAGAAAGAGACAGCCATTCAAGTTTTGTAAGTGTACCAATTTCACTTGGAATGGATCCAGTAAGAGAATTGTTATTAAGATACAAACTTTCAAGTGCCGTAAGTGTACCAATTTCACTCGGAATGGATCCAGTAAGAGAATTGTGATCAAGAGACAACCATGTAAGTGTCGTGAGTGCACCAATTTCACTGGGAATGGATCCAGTAAGAGTATTGGAATCAAGAATCAACACCAAAAGTGTCATAAGTGCACCAATTTCACTTGGAATGGATCCAGTAAGAGCATTTCCAGTAAGTGACAACACTGAAAGTTTCATTTGTGCACCGATTTCACTTGGAATTGATCCAGTAAGAGAATTGTAATCAAGATGCAACAATGTAAGTTTCGTAAGTGCATCGATTTCACTTGGAATGGATCCAGTAAGAGGATTGCCATAAAGTGACAACCGTGTAAGTGTCGTAAGTGCACTGATTTCACTTGGAATGGATCCAGTAAGGGCATTGTCATAAAGAGACAACACCACAAGAGAGCTAAGCAGAGCAATGTCGTTCGGAATTAATCCCTTCAAAGCATTGTTCTGTAAAGCAAGCAATTCCAAAGTCCCGTTCACACACACATTGTCATCACTACTTTGTTTCCAAGTACACTCATCAGCATCAGTTAACCAACCTGCATTATTGTGCCATGATCTTCCCTGCATTGAGAAAAAGAATAATGCCAAGGCAAAGCGTTGCACTTTGCGACCAAATGAGTACGCACTGAATTTAGAATTATTTGATAACCAATCAAGGGCCAATGATTGGCTAGATCCAGGGCGTTCCAACTCTTGACGGGATGTATTTGACAGAAGTGGTTGAAGGTTTTTCAAAAATGCCTTTGCTGCAGGACTCTTTGTTGGCTTGTTTGTCTGGATTGGAGTGGTTGTTGCAGTTGGAGTGGTAGCTGTTGGACCAGTTGCAGTCGGAGTGGTTGCAGTTGGAGTGGTGGGGGTTGGAGTGGTAGCTGTTGGACCAGTTGCAGTCGGAGTGGTTGCAGTTGGAATGGTGGCTGTTGCCTTTTTTGTGGGGATTCTGGTAGGTCTTGTATCATTTGGGGCATTTGATTCTGTATCAACATTTGGAGTATTACTTGGCAACACACTTTCAGGACTCTTTGTTGCCTCGTTTGTGGGGTTCCTTGTAGGTCTTCTCGTCTCATTTGGGACAATTGATCCTGTATCAACATTTGAAGGATTACTTGTCAATTTCCTTGTCAAAATGACAGAAGGGATAACAATAGCTATCAAAAGCAACAGGGAAACAATGGCAATTAGAGTGTACCTGAGGATTGAACCTTGCTTACAAAATCCTTTTATTGGAATTGCATCAACAATAACATCATTAAATACTATAACATCGTCAACTAATTGAGCACTTGTGATTGTTACAGCCAATGGGCTTTGACTAGGATGTGTCTGAGGTATTGGTGTATCTTGCAAAGTCTCTTCATCTTCATTATTTGCTCCTCCTCGATTACCAGCAACAGCGAATGCTCCCACCTGTGCATCAGCTTCCAAGCTTTGGATTATATCCTTTGTAGTGATCCCTTCATTAGAGTCATCATTAATGTTGCTTTCATAGTTTTGAAAGTCTTGGTTCTCAACAGAATCCTTTTTCTTTTGTTTAGAATTAAGGAAATTCACTCTGTTAGATGTTAACGATGCATCGTTATCCCTAGCTTTTACCTTATCCTTCTTTGGCATTGTTGGATAACAGATTCTTCAATTTGTGTCCTGATGTAGAGGATCAATGATTTCTATGATATTTCAGTATTTTTTCCATCGTTCATTTCTTACGCATTTAATCGCTCTTCTGACTACTATTGAAAACACAAGCACATGTATGTGTTTTAGTATGCGTGTGCATATGAGTGTGTTCGTTGAGTCTTGTTAGTAACTTTCTCGTACAACGCACATCGTCTGAACGTACACCGAATGCAATCGAATGGTGGCCAAATAAGTTGGAAAAAGAAAAGTTGGAAATATAATATTAGGATTGACTCAATGTTATACACTTCTCACAAATGTTACAACTCTTGTAGAAATTCCTTTCGTCATTGGAACTTATCAACTAATAAAACAAACTGGTAGGCCATATTCTCGGTCTCATTCAGCGGCAACTAATGTTTGATTGCCATGAGCACTATTTTGCTGCGTATGGGTTTTGCATATATGGTCCTCTTGGACAAAAACCATGATTCTGTATAATCCATATAATGCACGCAATCAAAATCGAAATTTGTTTCATGTTTTGTCATTACATGTTATCCCAATTATCTGTCTACTACGATGACATTGAATGTACAATTGTTTTGCTATTTATGCTAAAATCAAGAGGCTCACGCTGTATTTCTTGAGCAAAGCTAAACAGTCTTGTTTCAATGAAAAGAGATAAAAATTTCCAGTTATCTTAGACTTCAAAGTTCAGCTAACGGTGGTAGCTAAAATAATTAGGTTGTGAACATTAAGTAAATTTTTGATTTACCGGATGATTCTGTCTTTCGACAAATGATTCATCCGTACAACTCCCATGTTTTATTCCACACTCACCAAGTCCTTACGTTATTTCTGGTATACTACGTGCTCCCATAAAGCCGTTAATAATATTTTTAGCACCTTTTGTTTTGTCATGTATCGTGTAAATGATCTTCCAATGATGATACATCTTCAATGTATCAATCGTAACCTTTGACATGCCGTAAAATCTTCAATATATCAATTGTAACCTTTGACATACAACAAAATCTTCAATATATCAATTGTTACCATTGACATAAAATAAAATCTTCAAGTTATCAATCGTACCCTTTCACATACACGGAGAGAAAGATTGCTTTAAAATAATGTGAGCATCCACTTTGGAGATAGTGTTAACTGTTGGAAAAGGGAAATTTGTAAAGGGTCCTGTTGATTCTGCCATGCAGATATGTGGTTGGCTGTGCTAAGTTCAAAATTTAGTTTTGTTAACTTGAAGAAATTGTCAAAGTCTTGGAAGAAACGAGTGTAAGCTCTATTTCTAGATGCACTTTACCATATTGGCTTTACAAAGAAATAGAAAACAACGCATTGGGAAACAAAAAGTAGAACTTTTAAGAGCAAAACTGAATTGGATGAAAACATCTTTTCAAGGGGATGCGCCATCCAACACTAGACAGAAATAAGGAATGGAAAATAAACAATGTGAAGGTTCCCCAATGACTACTTTACACACAAAAAACAAATCCTTCATCAAGTAAATTTTGATTTCATAAGCCTCGAAATAGAGACATATGCACCTACATGTACGCAACAATAAGAATCCATAAATTTAAGAATTGGAGATAAACCAGTGCAGCAAATAAACTACAATAGAAATACCACATGTTGTAGAAACTGTTTTTGTAAAATAAAAAATAGAAAATGTCTTACAAAAGAGCAAAATTTTAAAATATCTGTATTGTGGGAATACATGATCTTATGCAACCTTGAATACAACTCAAGGCACTTGGGATGATTTTCTAGGCCTACATAGAGAATATCATATCTGAAAATTTACTTGAGTCAAAATTATCAATGTTATTAATTCACAAATTAATCAGTCTAGATTGATTGTCAACTATCATTTGATACCATTTTCTTGAATTTAAGGCCTACATAGAAAACATCATGTGAAGCAATTTACTTGAGTCAAGATTATCGATTTCATTCATTCATAAATGAATCAGCATACATTGATCATCAACATGCTCTCCGCAAATAGGCAGCAGGGAAAAACTGAACCTGTTGATTGTTGGTTTGATGAAAAAAACCTGCATTTTCATCTCAGCTCAGATTAGATTTTCAACTTGCACATTAGGATTCAAAGTGCCATGTTTCACATCTTGCTTCACTCCAAAAATGATATTTGTAACCCTAGCTTGCTCTCCATAGGCATTGTAGATTGCATCAATTACAGAATTGGCTGAAAAATCTTGTCTTGTAAGGCAAGAAATAATTTCCCACAAATTCGTTCCATGGTGATACTTGTGCTTAACACAACCCTGCTCAGAAAAAGAGACCAACCTCACAGGTATTCTCCCACCAATTACCTGAATGAGCTCCTATTACAAATCAAAAAGATTTGTGGCAAAGGAGACAGGGTTGCACCTGCAGAGATGGAGTTCATCACTGCAGGTTTGAGTAAAGCACCTCCACCATACCCTCTGCTCCCCTCTCCCTATAATTTGGACAGTCCCCAAGCATCTTCCCAGCCACTTCCTATCTTGCTGCCACTCATTTCCCCTCTGTGTTGCTTGCAAATCTACCCACCTGATATTCAGATTCAAAATCCCAAACTGTTGCGTCATAATCAAATGAGTCTCCCGAATGTCACTTCTAAAATCTACGGTCTCCCTTCTAACTGAATTCGCTGCAGGCTGAATTGCTAACACCATTGTTTAGAAATATACAGAAAAAAGGTAAGTAATGTACAATTGAACAACACAACAGTGTCTCAAATTTGGATACACATTTTTCTCAGGGAAGTGTTGATACCACAACCTTGTTATTACGATGAGTTATTATTGAATTTACAATGCAAGATCAACTGTTGAACGGTTTCTTTCATTTCAAGGTCACATAGGCCGTTATGTAATGCCTCAAATAAACATTCTTGAAACATGAGGTCATGATTTTGTAGTAGAGCATATAGAACCCTTTTTCTTTGCTTGGATTGCAAGAAATTCTATCTGTTAGTTGTTAATGATGCTTCGCTGTCCATATTTCTTCTTCCCTATCGTTCCTTTGGCATCATAGATTCTTCGCTTCGTATCCAGAAGAAGAAATTATGATTTCAATGCTTTTTTCAGTAATTTTTTATCGCAACTACTATCGAAAACACATGAACGTATGTGTGTACGTGTGTGTGTGTATGTGATTGTGCGTTTGTTCAGTCTTGTTACAGAATAAAATGCTGATAAAACAACTGCGAAGCTATACTCTACTTTGTGTACATTTGCTTGATACCAGGCAACTTTGTTTTCTCTTTTCTGCTTCTTGTAACAAAAAAATCAACATCTAAACAAAGAAATAGACCTTAGGTTGTTATTGTGGGAACTAACTTGTTTGTTAACAGTATGAACCTTCATTACTCGGTTCTTACACTGTGATTGTGGAGTAATGATTGAATTTACAATGCAAGATCAAGCTTCTTTCATTTAGACGCCATATAGGCCGTTATGCAATGCCTCAAATAAGAATTCTTAAAACATGAGGTCATGATTTGTAGCAGAGTATACACCTACCTTCTTGAAACCTCACATTCCTTCTCAAAACAACCTCATTATAAACTTTCATTCGTTCTTGATGCAAAAGTCTTTTTAGCACAATGGATTGTGTAAACAGTAAACATCCAACAGAGGATGCCATGAGAGAAGTTGTGCAATTTTGAGTTAATGTCAATCCAGCTTGATGTGGGAAAAAATTGGCTTCCAAATTTGCTGCGGTAATGATGCCTTGATTTCACAGACTTGTGATATCTTATGGGCTATGGTAAACATTTAACAACTTGAGCGTATTATGAGCCTTTTGATTCATTTACTATAGTCCATTCTTGTAAACATCCTCTAGGTTCTCAGTTTGAATAGACAGTAGCAAAGATTTCTATCAGATGTGCAAAGTTATTCTGCCATTGCATCCAAGACACATTTCATCTTGAATCATTGATTGCACATCAAAATGCCTCACAAACTGCTGGATGATACTGTCTTGTTCCTATGACATTGATAATCACAATCTATCTCCACCAGACGCAACATTTCTTTGTATTGGGAAAATTACCCTTTGGTCCAAACTAATTCACCATAATCTAATTGTATTCATAGTTTTTTGGTTTACATCATGAAGCACTATTGATCAAAGTAATAGAGAATCTTTGGAGACTTATCAAAGTTTAAGGAAATTCTCAAGATTAGTGTGGTTATAAATGATTCCAACTAGTGTGGGTCTTTTCACTTCATTGTCTTTTTTGTTCATTGGTAGTAGTAGTACTAGTAGTACTGCTATGCACAATTTGGTCATCATGCCATACGGACAACAAGGATTTGTTGTTCGAATGCCAAAGAGAAGGATGGAATCCAGGAAATTCAATTGACAGAATGTGAATTGGATTCACAGGATTTACGGGCTGTCGAGGATGTTCAACATGATTTGGGTTAGGGGTGGTGGATGGGATTTACTATGTCAGATGTAGACTCTATTTGTACCAATAATATTGCCACAAGTACAATAAGAATGAATTGGATTTATCAACTGTTCCCCCAAGACATGTTGGACCAGGATGATGACGATAATGGAATAGAATACCTCATACTACTACAAAAAAAATCTCAATGTTGGGTTGATTACAAAGATATACTTTTGTCGACGATATGTAAAATGTTCTTCAAAGTTATACAAGCAAAAGTTGAAAATGTTTTGACAAGATTTTTTACTATCGGATGGTGTGAAGGATAGAAGAACTTTTCCCCATGACTTCCCACTGGCCACATGGCATATACAAATCTTCATCATGTCATTACATATCAATATACATTTTATAGTCTACATAGAAACATTGTCGCCAAACTTTGGCGATAGTTTCCAAAGGATACACACCCAAACTGGATGACATTCCAATCATCGCCAATACACACACAGGTTTTTCACTAGCACTTTTACTAGACATCTCTCTTTTTCGATACTCACGTTCCGTTAACCTTCCCAAACTGACAAGATAGGGTTTTACGAAGCATATCGTACGTACATGACATTTGATAAGGATCAAGCGACGAGTACAAAGTGAGCAACTAAAATCACTAGGGATATAACTAATTCAAACTGTACTTTTCCATAAATAAAAACCCCACCAAGTATTGGGTCGTAAAATAATAATTCCATTTTAAATATATAACGTAAAATGATATCAAGATTTTCCATTGGTAACCTATAGAACATGTAACGTATTTGTCATTGGAAATTTTCATTGCAGTCCCATAATGGATAGTGTTCTAATTGCAATATGCACCAGACACTGCTTTCCCCCCCAGTGTAGTATGAAAGAGCATAATAAAAAATAAAAAATTGATGTTTGCTATATTTATGAAGATGGAATTTGCAGGTCATATAATTAATGCACGATGCAATATTTATTGGAGTTTTGCTACTTGACCTAACATGACATTTATATCTTCAAACTCTCTGATGAATTCAATTACACCATTAATTTAGCATTGACATGAGGAAGGTATAAAGGTAGACATTTCACTTTCTTCCCCTATCATAACTTTGGTGTAAAGACTTATTGTATGCCTTTCTGGTGTTGTTGTTGTAACAGTTATTTACGCAGCTGATAATGGAATGCCATGGATTTTTGATATTGTTGGAGAATATAGGTGATAGTGGAAAAATCACAATAATCTAAAGTCAATATCATTGTTCAGTTAACTTTACTTCTATGTATTCTTTAATTGTTCAAAGGTTTAAAAAGACTAGACAAAGGAAGGATAAATTTGATCAGGAGTATACATCAATCAAAAGAGTTAAGACCATGCCAAATCGGACAAAAGTCAACAAAACAATGAAATCAAAAATACACAGACAAACTTTGTAGTTCGGAATAAAACAAACACTATTTCAGGACACCAAATCAATCAGACAAAGACAGACAAACATAAAGACTTAAATTTAGGCTACGCCTTTCAAAGACTTGATTATTTTACCAGCAACAAGAGCAATTGACATTCTCATCCACGCTAATAGAAGTCCAGCAGAGAGATTCAGGAATGGATCCAGTAAGAGAATTGTTGAAAAGAGACAACCATGTAAGTTTTGTAAGTGCACCAATTTCACTTGGAATGGATCCAGTAAGTGCATAGTTGTAAGAAAGAAACAACTCAGTAAGTTCCATAAGTGCACCATTTTCACTTGGAATGGATCCAGTAAGAGAATTGTCAGAAAGATCCAACCGTTCAAGTGTTGTGAGTGCACCAATTTCACTTGGAAAGGATCCAGTAAGAGAATTGTCATGAAGATCCAATGATATAAGTTTTGTGAGTGCACCAATTTCACTTGGAATTGATCCAACAAGTTCATTGTAATCAAGACCCAACCTGGTAAGTTTTGTAAGTGCACCAATTTCACTTGGAATGGATCCAGTAAGAGAAATGTCTGAAAGAGAAAACTCTGTAAGTTTCGTAAGTGCACCCAGTTCACTTGGAATGGATCCAGCAAGAGAATTGGAAGAAAGATCCAACAATGTAAGTTTTGTAAGTGCACTGATTTCACTTGGAATGGCTCCATCAAGTGAATTGGAAGAAAGAGACAACTCTGTAAGTTTCGTAAGTGCACCCACTTCACTTGGAATGGATCCAGTAAGACCATTGGAAAAAAGAGACAACGCTTCAAGTGTCGTGAGTGCACCGATTTCACTTGGAATTGATCCAGCAAGAGAATTGGAAGAAAGACCCAACCTGGTAAGTGTCATAAGTGCACCAATTTCACTTGGAATGGATCCAAAAAGTTCATTGTCAGAAAGACCCAATAATGTAAGTGTCGTAAGTGCACCAATTTCACTTGGAATTGATCCAGCAAGATAATTGCCATAAAGAGACAACGCGGTAAGAGAGCTAAGCAGAGTAATTTCCTTTTTGGGAGCATTCCCCTCAAAACATTGTCCATTAAAGAAAGCACTTGCAAAGTCCCATTCACACAAACATTGCCATCACTACTTTGGTACCCAGTACACTCATCAGTATCAGTTAGCCATCCTGTATTATTTTTCCATTATGTTCCTCCTGTTGAGTAAAAGAATACTGCCATTGCAAAGCGTTGAACTTTGCGATCAAAAGAA
Organism: Fragilaria radians; assembly: GCA_900642245.1. NCBI lineage: Eukaryota > Bacillariophyta > Fragilariophyceae > Fragilariales > Fragilariaceae > Fragilaria > Fragilaria radians. Next base: position 19,136 of record CAAAJI010000359.1, read on the forward strand.
TATGTATCAAAATTAGCTTCATCTATCAACCAATCAAGGGCTGATGCTTGGCTGGATCCAGGAGATTCCAATTCTTGAAGCAATGCATTAGTCAGAAGTGGTTTCAATTCATTTAGAAACTTATCTTTGGCTGAATCAACATTTGGAGAATTATTTGGAGACATTTGTGGAGATTGTCTTGTCAAAATAACAGAAGGGATAATAATGGCAGTCAAAAGCACAATGGCAACAAGTGTGTACCTTAGGATCAAACCTTTCTTGGGAACTCCTTCTAATGGAGTTGCATCAAAAATCACGTCATCAACTACTCGGGCACTTGTGATTTTAAGAGATGATACGTCTTGACTTGTCTGTGCCATGGATAATCTTGAATCCGGCAATTCCGTTTCATCAAAATCATTCCTTCCTTCTTCAATACCAGCAACAGCAAATGCTCCCACCTGTACATCAGCTTCGAAGGTTTTGGTTAGATCCTTTGACGCAATCCTTTCATTGGAGTCATCAATAATGTTGCTTTCATAGTTTTGAAAGTCTTGGTTCTCAACAGAATCCTTTTTCTTTTGTTTAGAATTAAGGAAATTCACTCTGTTAGATGTTAACGATGCATCGTTATCCCTAGCTTTTACCTTTTCCTTCTTTGGCATTGTTTGGTACCAGATTCTTCACTTTGTGCCGGATATAGAGGATTTATGATTTCAAGGATATTTCAGTAATTTTCTATCGTTTGTTTCGTACGCATTTAATCGCTCTTCTGACTCCCCTATTGAAAACACGTACACATTTGTATTTTTGTGTTTGTTGAACAGGCCCGGTCGTTTTCTCCATCAGTGAAATTTTACATCTCCGAGGAATACTGCTGCTCCGTAGAGTTCAACATGATTCCAGTCGTGTGTCCTTGCATCTTGAGTTGCGATCCTTTCAGCTATGGCCTTTGCTTTTGCAAACAATGTGAGGCAATTGGACTGAGGATGAAATGAAATGAAAGACTTTGGTCGGATATCCGAAACGTTACGTTACAGTAATCCCTATTGAGCCTACTATGATTTATACACTAATGAGGGGATTGCTCCTAATCGAAGAGGTGGTCGAACAACTGCCCTTTGACGTCTTTAATCATATGGATGTATCTATATGTGAACACATTACGCAGGGACAACTTATAAACTTTCCAACCCATGTTCAAAGAAGCAAGTGAAATTCGGATTTGATATCCAATTGGATTCGAAAGTATCCAATAGTAAATTCTATTATCAAGATGATGCAAGTGGAAAAGAGAATAGAATGATTGAACCCAAGGAACCCATACATTTTGCAAATAAGCAAGTCAGTGGGCATAGATGCTTTGAGCGACATTCTCTGTATAAAGTTGCATTTTCCAACAATACCATTGTTACATTTGATCCCCCGGGATATGTTGCAATCCTCCTTGATGACAATACAATAATTAATGCAACAACATATGCCAAGAGCTCTCTTTTATTGCTGGGTACCGAATGTACCGACGGAAATTGTTTCACTTAAATTAGAATTAGGACTTGATAATCTTCCCAATGAGACAAGATGGGAAATATTCAACAATACTAAGACCAAGATTGCTGATCAAACACTCACAACGGGTGGCCTTGACAGGTATGATAATCAATACGCATTTTCTGTGGTTTCTTTGAGATGTGTCGTGAGGATGAAGCCTACACTCTCAAGGTGACTGAGACTTGTGGAGACAGATTATCACATCCAGGATACAACATCTTATGCCTGGATAATAGATTGATTTCATCCAGCACACAAGTTTCAACGCTTGCAGAAATTCCTTTCATTATTGGGACTTATCAACTAATGAAACAAACCAGCAGCAGGCCATATGCTCAGTCTCATTCCTTGGCAACAAATGTTTGGTCAATTATCACCCCAATAAACACTATTTTGCTGATTGTGGGTTGTGTATATACGATTCTCATGGATCAATTAACCCTGGTGTTTGTTTGGAGTCTGAAAATTCTAAGACTAGAAAGTGTTTAAGTGACCGTGTATGACACATATGTTAATGCTAACCCAGAAATACAATTTCAACTCTCCTGTCATTGCTTTTGAATTTAGAAAACCCAACCCATTACTCCAAATAATCATTGATTAGGATATCTATTTATTTTGGTGCTGCTTGTATCCGTAGATTTTTCAAAATTTGAAAGGGTGCTGGAATCATCCTCCAATGAAGGTAATTCCTAATAAGTTGGTTTTCCAAGATAAAGAATACTTTGGAATAGTCTTTAGTTATGGAATATTTCCTGATTAAGCTAGGGACAAACAGTGAATAGTAGTCGATTTCATTTTTATGTCAGTGGCAATTAGCACATTGCACTTAAAGCCATATTCATGATAAGCCTCAATGGAATTACTATTGATAATTTGTAGTTTTAATTGTTGCTGATATCCATCAACTCTGGATAAAAATTAGCAGCAAAAAAGAATGGCATTATCCCAAACAAGAAAGTGCAAAAGTTAATACTTTTCATCATTCTACGATCATTCCTTGTGCATGCCTTAGTGGACAATTTCCTTTGACTATTTGAACACAACTACAGCTTGAAAGCGCCCTCAAGTTGCTAGGCTACAGAGCATTGTAACAATTGGATCTCTTAGCTTGGATGGCACATAAATTCCCGAAAAAAAAGTGTCATTCGAGAAGACGTGATTTTATTCAAATTGAGTGTTTTTGTGTATGTTTAGTTTTGTTGAAATGATTTAAAGTTTTTTTTCACTCGGCAACCTAAATTACAGCCTTGGAATTATCTGGATGATTACATGTTTTCTGTGGGCATAATTTGGACACCAACATGTTGACAGCCAAGTTATTATCAATTTTACTTCATCTATTTAAAAATGTTTGTAGACCATTGAGTAAATTTTAAAATGGTTAATTAGATATTTAAGTAATGATGAAGCCATCATTATATATTGGTGACAATTCATCAAAGATGACACGTTGTGACAAGGTAATAGCACATGTGAAGTGCACTTTGATGAAGCACGGCAAAATAGATTTGTTTGTGTTTCAGTATTCCTTCTGGCTTTGAACCTGATGTGGAGATACGTGCAACATTCAACATTGAATTAAACCAACATAACACCAGGATTTGACTATCATGATGCATGGTTTGATTCCTCATTTGCTTTCCATGCTTGAGAAGCTATTACTAGTTGTAGTGTTGGAGGAAGTATTATTTTTGAAAAAAGTGCACGGTTGACGTCTTAGTAGCCACAAAAGATTGGTGTGTGTACACGCTGAGCTCCAAAAGTCATGATTAATACTGTGGGTAATTAGTAGTTAAATCAATATATGTTTGGAATTGAAATTGCTTGAGCATGATGATGGCTTGATGATGTTGTTTATCATTGGATATAGGAATGTTAGCACACTAATCATGTCTGTGAACCGTTGGATCTTTTCGCGAACGTGCGATGGTCCAAACGGTTACCTGTTACTAATCAAGTAACAAAGTACGTATTCAATAATAATTTAGAGTCAAAGAGTAACACGCTAAGGTTAGTTTATTGGTTCCACTAAATTCGTTAGCATCCGAATTTTGAAGCATCAAGAAAATTGAAACTCTTGTCAATTAAAACAAGACTTGTTGAAGAGTGATGAGATCAAGCAACTAAACTGCATTAAGAAAAATTAAAGATAAGGAAGGTGAGATAATTTGTTGACCCAAGGGGAGTATGTTACAATTGTGAAAGGATTTTGATAATTGCACCCACAAAAACTAGATCTCAGCAGGGGGGAACTTGAAAACATTTAGAAGGATCAACAGTATACTTTACACGGTCATATTACCAAGGACTGTTTGGAAAAGGAAGATAAAATGAGTAAGAAGCCGGTAAGTTGGAAGAAACATTCGAAAAAAAAACAAACAAACAACAAGGATTAACTATTATTGACGCGCAGCAGTAATTATGACATGCATTTTGTGTCAATGTCATTTGCCAGCGCCAAAATGTTGGAATCATACAATTGTATGACAAAAAATTGTATGCTTTTATGCCTTGACCTCAGAGTAGCATTCTGGTCTTCAAATATGTACGTTTGTACATGACAAAATGACTATCCCAATGACTTATTCAAATACACCAATCATTGAGCATTGACAGTAACAAAGTACAATAAAGACATTACAACTTTTGTACTAAACATACTCTAGGTGTTGGTATCATTGTTCTGTTTTTTCCCACCTACTTGCGTGTTGATTTCAATTCAATGGATGGATCCATGCCAAGTGACATTGGTCACTGCACAAAACTTGAGGTGTTGTAACTTGATTCCAATTCACTTTCTGAATCCATTACAACTGAAGTCAGTCAACTTTACTAGGTTGCATCTTCAATACAATACTTACTGGATCCATTCCACGTGAAATAGGTCAGTGTATAGGACTTATGAGATTGCCCTTTTATAAGAATACTCTGGATGGATGCATACCAAATGAAATCGGTGCACGTACAAAATTGTAATCTCTTGATCTTTCTGAAAATACTCTGAGTGTCACTATTCCTGAATCTCTCTGTTATCAAAGGTCTTCATTCTCAGGTAATGGGAATTTTTCATGCTCTTGTTCGTGATCAAATTTTCAGCAAAAAAGGCAGCAAGAGTTGGAACAATTGTTTAAAATATTAAAGCACAATGTAGCCTAAAATGTAATATTCCTTTTCCTGTATCTGCTTGATTTAATACCTTTTCAATTTTGCGATGTTTGTGTTTCTACACCTGTGGAAGATATGGAATAAACCATAAAGCCACAAAGCCAAACTTCTCACATCTTTTCACACTCCATAATTCACCGTCATTCTGTGTATACTTTATTTGGTATCCAACTAATTATATATATTTATTCTGCTTGCAATAGAAAGGAAGGTAAACAATTTGAAGGACATATCATGTTGCACTACATCTTTCTGTTCTATGAATGAAATGTGCTCATCAATCCGCAATCCTAGAAGATAACTCCCCAATAATACATGCTTTTTCTTGTGTTTGAAATATCATTTCATTGATTATTCTTCAGCAATATGATTCTCTCACATTCATTATATTCTTGATTGCAGTTTCGCCAGTTTGCGTTGAAAGTCATACTCCAGGGACAAATTCATGAAGTAATATTTGGAGGGGAATTTGAAGAAATGTCATGATAAAATGGTAGTGACAGCCAATTCATTTCTAGATTGTGAGTTTAGTCCACAGGATGATATAGAGAAGCAGAGAAAAGTGAGAGTTGGCCGACTAGTCCCTACTCTCTGCATAATCTTAGGAATTCATTATCCACATCTAGATCCTACCTTTAGGCAATTGTTTTCCTTGTTAACCTCTGATTTCGATGATAATAGGGATAGTCAATAATCCATCAAAGACTCTCATCGATCGGATTACAATGTACACAAAGTCAACATAACTTGAGTGTTGTGTAAGAATTGTTGAGTGTCATCCAAAAATTGAGGCAGAGATCCATGCAATATAATTGTACCAACATCAACAGCCTTGAAGGCTACAAAAATATTACCTTGCATTCACCAGTCATGATTTCTTGATTCACAAATACTTACCCAAGGCCGCAATGTACTGTCAATGTTTCCTCCATTGATTGAAGCCAATTACTCAATGCCATCTAAATTAGCGTGCTCACTGGCCATTGCACCAAGCTTAGAAAAAGTGGCTTCTGGGAAGCTGTGAATCAACAGATGATTACTCAAGACATTGCAACCATGTTGGATGTGTACATTAGCATCTAGTTTTTCCTTTACCGTTAACGTTAACCCTTTGTCAGGTACTTCCTCCTTGACTGGTGGACTATAAATTTCAATCTTTTCTGACTTAAGGCCAATAAATTTTTACACTCGACCAATGGTCGAGTCTGACCGACCTTTGCTTTTAAAATTTAGTCTTAAAATTAGATTTTCGCTTCCATGTAACCTAGTAACGAAGTCAACTGCGAATGTAGCAAAATGATTTGTAGTCGTCAACATACTAATCGCTGATTGATCGAGTATATTTGTCTATGCTAAAGCCACTTGACAACCATGCCTTGACGATGAAAATCAAGGATTTGGCATTTCGCAAGAGCTCATCAGATATACCACCACAAAAACACTCGACATACTATCACATACTATCGTCATCTTGAACTTTCAAAATGTCAATGAGAACTCTTGCAGCTGCAATTTAATCATCCCTTTTGTTCCCATATTCATAAACTCGGTCAAGATGACTTGTTTTCTATCAGCATTGACATTTAAATGTGAATCATTGTTGTCATTTTTTTTCAGCGTTATCTTGCTGCTCTCCACCCTTGGGTTTCTTGACTATTGTCATAAATTTTGGAATTTGAACAATGGCATCTCCCTAATGAACAATTCCTATAATCCCATGCTGGTCCTGTTGATAATCCAGATTGGACAAATGTGAAGCTATATTGTTTTGTGCACATTTTGTTGAATCCTTTATCTTCAATTGTGGAGCTTCTTGCTCTCACTCTTAAACTTGATGGTCAATACATCTCCCATCTTTGTGATTTCCGAACCTGTAACATGTTTATTCCCAATAAAAACACACTTCTTCATAGCTTCTCAGTCGCCAGTAAACTTTGGCTTTTGACAAATGTTATTCCCTTCCATCTCCTAGTTCCTTCCATTCACGTTCTTACTATCAAACGGTTTTGATTGACTCTAGACATTTCTGACTTTTTTACTTCTTGCGGTTGCTTTCCTTTATTCTTACCTATAGTAGAGTCAAAATATTCTAATTTTTAATCATCTAGCTATGGCGAGTTACAAGTAAACTATCCTCCTACTTACCTACCACAAGTTAACTATGGTAAATGATTCAATAGTTGAACTTAGTGAAGATTAAATATTGTTTATGAATGGAAAGTATCCTTATACAATCCAGCTCCATATCCAATCTTGGACTGCTATATTAATGATCTAAATAAAGAGATAATTAGAGAGTTAAGCTCTTTACTAACAAAGAGTCTGCAGGCTAAACAAACTTATCCTTATTGACTACCAACTTGTATTTATGAACAAGTTGAAGAGACTTATCCAAACAATTGGGAAGTAGCTTTAGAACAAGATCTAATTCTTCAAGAGAGCTCACAAACATTTCTTAAGAAGGGGCAAGAAGTTCTCTTTGAGAGAAGTTCTAAGACTACACAAGACTAAAGAATAAATGTAATCAAAAATAGGTTGTAATATTTCATTGTGTACTTTCTATCCTCTAACATAGAGCAGACATATATTGTTGTGCCACATTTAACAACTTGAGCGTACTATGAGCCTTTTGTTTCATATACAATTGTCTATTCTTGTAAACATCCTCTAAGTTCTCCGTTTCATTAGACAGTAGCAAAGATTTCCATCAGATGTGCAAAGTTATTCTGCAGTTATATCCAAGACACATTTCATCTTGAATCATTGATTGCACATCAAAATGCCTCACAAACTGCTGGATGATTGTTTGCTAAGATAATCTTCACCGTGTGTGGATGCTTTGGATTCAATGATGAAGAGCATGCCATCCTAATGTGCCATGTGATTATTACTTTTGTTTTGCCCAAATTTCAGAGTAAATTGTATTTTCCTTTCCTTTCCTTTCCTTTCCTTTCCTTTCC
>CAAAJI010000359.1:27310-44122 GCA_900642245.1 Fragilaria radians
TCCTTTCCTTTCCAGGGAAGAGCAAGAGAGGGATTTTGCCGATACATTGTCAATAGGTTGCCCTAACCTTTAATCACCATTTTTAGGAAATATTTACTAATACCACTCAGCAAGTTTAACCTTGTTTTGAGCCTCCAATAACTTTCTCAACCACTTTGGCCATGTATTCACTTACTTTTACTATATTTTGAGCAAGATAATGCTGGAATTCCCAAAGGGCCTATGGTCCTATGTTAGTCATAAGAAGAATTTAGAGGGATGCAATCCAGGTTTCTTAAGCAATAGAGAAGGTGTGAGGGAAGGTGAGGTGATCAAAAGGTAATCTTGCAATTTATTCTTCGGATATCTGTTGCTTTAATTTTTGTTGTTACTGATAAATGTGTGTTGTTCCTTAGGCATCTTTTGTAGAATTACGATTTTCTCATTCTCTAATTCTTTATGCCTACAAACCGGATTGATTTCCTTTTTCCGATTATTTCCAAACAAAGTTAAAGGCAGCAAAGAATTGTTTTAAACATATACGTTTTTCCCTGTCCATTGTTGAAGGCTAGCAGAGCTGTTCATACAAGCTACTGTTTTGTTCCTATGACATTGATAATCACAGTCTATCTCCACCATACGTAAAATTTCTTTGTATTGGGAAAATTGCCCTTTGGTCTAAACTAATTCACCATAATCTGATTGTATTCATAACTTTTTATTAAACATCATGAAGCACTATTGATCAAAGTTGGGAAACACAATTTTTTGCAATAGAGAATCTTTGGAGGTTTGTCAAAGTTTAAGGAAATTCTCAAGATTAGTGTGGTTATAAATGATTCCAATGGAAGTGTGGGTTTTTTCCCTACATTGATTCTTTTTTGTTCATTGGTAGTAGTACTACTAGTAGTACTGCTATGCACTATTTGGTCATCATGCCATACGGACAACAAGGATTAGCCAAAGATGGGAAATTCAATTGACAGAATGTGAATTGGATTCACAGGATTTACGGGCTGTCGAGGATGTTCAACATGATTCCAGTGGTGTGTCCTTCTTGCATCGATCCTGCTCTTAGTTCCTCACCTGGAGATTATCCCAAAAGCTCTAATGAAGTACCTGAATGTTAGATTCTTGAGTTGCGATGCATCAAATCCTTTCAGCTATGCCGTCTTTTATCATATGGATTTATCTACATTTGAAAACAAAACCTTTACACAAGGACAACGTTATAAGATGCATGAATTTCATCGTGAATTCCGTGCACTTTCGAAACCATGCTCAAGGAAACTTTTAAAATTTGGATTTGACATTCAATTTTGATTCGAAAGTATCCAGTTATAAATTCTATTATCAAGATGCAATTGGAAAAGAATATACTCTGATTGAATCAGAGAGGAACCCATACATTTCGCAAATAAGCAAGTCAGTGGGCATAGATGCTTTGAGCGACGTTCTCGGTAGAAGGTAGCATTTTCCAATAGTATCATTATTACATTTGACCCTCTGGGATATGTTGCACTCCTCCTTGATGACAATACAATCATGAATGCAACAACTGATACGGAATGTACCTACGGACATGTTCAAATTAAATTTGAGTTAGGACTTGAAAATCTTCCCAATGAGAAGAGATGGGAAATATTCAACAATACTAAAACTAAGATTGCTAATCAAACGCTCACAACGGTTGGCCTTGACAAGTATGATAATCAATACACATCTTTCTTGGTTTTTTTAGATGTGTCTAAAGGATGAAGCTTACACACTTAAGGTGACTGATACTGGTGGTGACGGATTATCACATCCAGGGTATTACAAATTATTCCTCCTGTGGATGCTGCTGATACTTCAGATCCTATTGTGTCTTACTTTCCACTGTTACAAAGCCCAAAAAAGGAATCAACTTACGTATCATTCTGAGGAGGAGCTTTATGAGGAGGAGTAGTAGTCGATACTTTTGGATAAGACAAAATGATAAAATATGATGATATGTATTTACACACAATTCTTACCACTACTATCAAGTTTCCTGCAGTGGTGGAAGGGATTCACTATGTCAGATGTAGATTCTATTTGCCACAAGTACAATAAAAATGAATTTAGCTTTCCAACTGCTCCCCCAAGACATGTTTTTGGACCATGATGACATATTGTCTTTATCCGATCTGACAACTTCGAAAGCAAGCAACTAAAATCACTAGGGATATAACTAATTCAAGCTGTACATTCGTTCATCAAATTACTTCATCATAAAAACCCAACCAGTATTGGGTCATGAAATAATAATTCCAATCTAAATATATAAAGTAAATTGTTGTCAAGATTTTCCATTGGTAACCTATAGAACATAGAGCATGTAGCGTATTTGTCATTGGGAATTTTCATTGCAGTCCCATAATGGAAAGTGTTCTAATTGAAATATGCACCTTAAGCCATATCTCTCTTTATATGCTGCTTTTTCCCCCAGTGTAGTATGCAAGTTCATAATAAACAATACAAAATTGATGTTTGCTATATTTGTGAAGATGGAATTTGCAGGTCATATAATTAATGCACGATGCAATATTTATTGGAGTTTTGCTACTTGACCTAACATGACATTTGTATCTTCAAACTCTGATGAATTCAATTACATTGTTAATTTCACTTTTTTTCCTATCATAACTTTGGTGTAAAGGCTTACTTTACTTTTTTCTGGTGTCGTTGTTGTAGAATTTATTTATGTGTTATTAGAATGTCAAAGTCTGTTGATCCAATCAAAAGATCACAATAATGTTGTTGGTGGTGAAACGTCAATATTATTGTTTGGTTAACTTTATTTCTATTTTTTGCACTCTTTTAACTGTTTGAAAGTTTGAAAAAATGAGACAATTGAGGGATAAATTTGATCACAGTCATCCCAAACATACAACAATGTTATTGATCCGCGTGATTTATGAGGTTCAATCCCCTTACAATTAGACTAAAGATTAAGAAGCATAAAAGATTTTTCCTGAATGAAAAGAAATATTGTTATACATGCTTTGAATGCTCTGTTAGGGGTTAGTGATTTTAGTTGCACAGGCTGTAGAGAAGTACTCCTACTCAATCACTTACTCAAATATTCATGTACGGATGCAACACTGAAAGGTGAAGAGCATACCATGGAAAATTTCCTAAATCATCAAAACAATTGGTTGGACACCAAATCAAGCATAAACAGACAGACTTTGTACTTTGTAATCAGAAAGCAATGACGGCTTCATGATCATTCTACAATTGGACAGATAATAAAGTAGACAAAATCCAAAGGACACCAAATCAAGCAGACAAAGACAGACAGACAGACAGACAGACATACAGACTTAATTTTAAGCTATGCCTTTCAAGGACTTGAATATTTCAGTCGCAACAAGAGCATGTGACATTCTCATCCACTGTAATATTGATCGACAACCCTTGCTGGCAGAGAGATTCAGGAATGGATCCAGTAAGAGAATTGTTGAAAAGAGACAACCATGTAAGTTTTGTAAGTGTACCAATTTCACTTGGAATGGATCCATCAAGAGAATTGGAAGAAAGATCCAACTCTTTTAGTGTCATTAGTGCACCAATTTCACTTGGAATGGATCCAGTAAGAGAATTGGAAGAAAGAGTCAACAATGTAAGTAATGTAAGTGCACTGATTTCACTTGGAATGGATCCAGAAAAAGAATTGGAAGAAAGAGTCAACAATGTAAGTGTTGTAAGTGCACTGATTTCATCTGGAATGGCTCCATTTAGAGAATTGTCTGAAAGATACAATAGTGTAAGTGTTGTAAGTGCACTGATTTCATTTGGAATGGATCCTTTTAGAGAATTGCCCCAAAGAGATAACTCTGTTAGTGTGGTGAGTGCACCAATTTCATCTGGAATGGCTCCAGTCATAGCATTGTAAGAAAGATCCAACCTTGTAAGTTTTGTAAGTGCACCGATTTCACTTGGAATGGATCCAGTAAGAGAATTGTTATAAAGACCCAACTGTGTAAGTGTCATGAGTGCACCAATTTCACTTGGAATGGCTCCAGTCAGATTATTGTAAGAAAGATCCAACCTTGTAAGTGTTGCAAGTGAACCAATTTCACTTGGAATGGATCCTTTTAGAGAATTGCCCCAAAGAGATAACTCTGTAAGTGTCGTGAGTGCACCAATTTCACTTGGAATTGATCCAGAAAGAAAAATGCCATGAAGATACAACACTTCAAGTGCTGTAAGTGCACCAATTTCACTTGGAATGGATCCAGTAAGAGAATTGTTATAAAGACCCAACTGTGTAAGTTTTGTGAGTGCACCAATTTCACTTGGAATGGTTCCAGTCAGATTATTGTAAGAAAGATCCAACCTTGTAAGTTTTGTAAGTGCACCAATTTCACTTGGAATGGATCCAGTCAGAGCATAATTGAAAGAAAGAGACAACTCTGTAAGTGTCATGAGTGAACCAATTTCACTTGGAATTGATCCAGAAAGAAAAATGCCATGAAGATACAACACTTCAAGTGTCGTAAGTGCACCAATTTCACTTGGAATGGATCCAGTAAGTGCATAGTTGTGAGAAAGATCCAAGTTCGTAAGAGAGTAAAGCAGTGCAATTTCGTTTGGAAGCAATCCTGTCAAATCATTTCCTTGTAAAGAAAGCACTTGCAAAATCCCGTTCACACAAACATTGTCATCACTACTTTGGTACCAAGTACACTCATCATGTTCACTTAACCAACCTTTGTTTTCATTCCATGAAGATCCTCCTGTTGAGTGAAAGAATACTGCCATTGCAAAGCGTTGAACTTGACGATCAATGGAGTAAGCTCCAAAATTTGAATAATTCAACAACCAATCAAGAGCTAATTTTTGGTCAGAACGAGGACTTTCCAACTCTAGAAGGGATGTATTTGTCAGAAGTGGTTTCACCTTTTCCAAAAACGCAGCTTTGGCTCTGTTAACATCTAGATAGTCATTTGGAGACTGTCTTGTCAAAATAACAGAAGGGATAATAATGGCAGTCAAGAGCACAATGGCAACAAGAGTGTACCTAAGGATCAAGACTTTCTTGGAAACTCCTTCTAATGGAGTCGCATCAATAATTACATTGTCGACTACACAGGAAGTTGTGATTTTTAGAGATGAATCCGGTAATTCCGCAACCCTTTGGTTGGAGTCATCAGAATCCCTTTTCTTTTTGTTGAGATTGCAAGAAAGTCAATCTGTTAGCTGTTAATGATGCTTTGTTATCCTTATTTCTTCTTACCTTTCCTTCCTTTGGCATTATTGATTCTTCGCCTCTTCGTGTCCAGAAGAAGAAATTATGATTTCAGTGCTTTTTTCAGTAATTTTTTCACCGTAAATCCTAGTGAAAATACGTGGACGTATGTGTGTACGAGTGTTTGTATGTGATTGTGCGTTTGTTGAGTCTTGTTAGAAAATACTGATTAAAATAACTGTGAAGCTATATTCTTTGTGTACATTTCCTTGAAACCAAGGCAAATCTTTCAACTTTGTCATTGTGAGCTTGACACATTGTTCCATAATTTCTTGGTGGAGCTTCTTGCTCTCACTCGTATGCTTGATAGCCAATACATCTGCCATCTAAACAATTTCCGAACCTGAAACATGTTTGGTATCAATGAAAACATAGTTCTTCATATCTTAGCAGTTGCAAGTAAACTTTGGCTTGTGAAATGTTCCTTCTGTTCAAATTCTTACTTTCAAACAAATGAGTATTCCAACAACACATATTCTTGGTTCAGCCTTTTGCCTTCTTTTGCTACATTTTGCATTTTAGTGCTATTGTTTATTACTCATCAAACCCTACATCAAGAACTTTGGATTTGTGTTCCAATCAATTAAGAGGCACAATACCAACCTGTTTGCACTCTCCCGGACTTTTAACCTCAACTGAATGCAATAAAATCAATTGCAATTGCTGTATCTGGCCGTCTGAAGAAAAATGTTCATAAGTAACGGATATTTCATTTGAGGTCAATATTCTGCTGAATTTGTGACCAACTGATATGTGTCCCTATCTTCCGCAAAACTTTTTCTCATTTGTTGAATCAAATGAGATTGTCTGCCCCTTGAACACTTTTGCAACATAATTAGTTGGTCTGCAGCGCATTAATATAACTTTATCGTAGCGAATTTAGTGTTTACTCTATCTCTTATTTAACCCGTGCCGGGTTTTGGATGAGCATTTATTTTATGGTTGATCAAGAAAACAAAAAGCATACACAGATAGACGGTGTACATTGGAAAGATTGCAAAACGAGTATTTTCCGCATACAATGAAAGCTTCATATTAATCGTACCATTTGACATACACGGAGTGAAAGTATATTTTTAACATAATGGGAGCCTCCACTTCGGTGATATTATTAAATACTGGAAAAGGGTTGGTCCTACTGAAACAGCCCTGCAGATTTGTGCTTGACTGTGCGACGTTCAAAATGTAGTTGTGATAATTTGAAAAAAATGTCAAAGTTTCGCAAGAATTGAATTTAAGCTCTGTGTCTAGATGGCCTTTATCAAAGTGTCTTGACAGTTTAATGCATAACAAAGTACAAGCACGCAGCAAGAAAAAAATTCAAGAGCAAAACGAAATTGGGAATCTGTTCAAGTGGATGTGTCGTCTAGCACTAGAAAGGAATAAGGCAGTGGAAAGAAACAACATGAAGAATTCCCAAATTATTACTTTACAAACAAAAGAACAAAAAAGACACTTCTACCTATATGTCTGCAAGAATGAGAATTTAGATATTCAAGACTTGGAAATATAACCGGTGCAACTCATTAGGTAAAAAAGAATTACCACCTGTAGACAAAATAGTTGCAATATTACAAATTACTATGGTCAAGGTTATCGATTTCTCTCATTCACAAATTCATTATTATACTTTGATCATTAATAGATTCACCTCAAACCGGCAGAAGGAAAAATCCAAACCTGTCACTTGTTGGTTTAATGAAACAAACCTGCATTTTAATCCCAGCTCAGATTAACTCTGGCAATCAACCCTGCATTGATGAGAGATTCAGGAATAGTACTGCACAGATTACTATTGAGTAAGAGCATTGTGGTGAAGAGAAATCCTATCCAAACCAGCCATATAAAGACAGACTGTGTACTTTGGAAGCTATGGCAAGTATTTTCATCTTGATTATCATTTGTTCTTCAGGTGGACAGATAACAAAGGGCACTGAATCAAGCATAGAAAGCTAATATTAGGCTACACGCTGCCTTTCAATAAATTTGTGATCAATATTTCAGTTGCATATGCAACAAGAGCATTTGATATTCTCATTGAGCCTTGCAGACAATGCTTGCTTGCAGAGAGATTGGGGAATGATACCACTCAATGTATTGCTGTATAGGTGAAGAGATTCCAAATTGGTAAGTACACCGATTTCACTTGGAATGGATCCAGTAAGAGAATTTTCTGAAAGAGATAACAATGTAAATGTTGTAAGTGCATCAGATTTACTTGGGATGAATCCAACAAGAGAGTTGTCATGAAGATCCAAGTCAGTAAGAAAGGTCCTTGGTAACGATCCTTTCATTAGAATCATAACTTTCGAAAGACTTGATATCCTTTTCGTGTGTTCAGAACGCGAATGCTTGATTATCCCTATCTCTTCTTATCTTTTCCTTCTTGAAGCATTGTTGGAAAAACACATACCGAATGTTTTCTATATTTTTTCAGTAAATCAGTAAACAAATTATCTTACAAAAGGTCATAATAGACAATTCATTAAAAGTATCTTTGAAAAGTAATAAACACATGCATTTTATGCTTTCAATAACTCTTACTACAGACTGACTTTTCTTACTTGACCTAACATGACATAGGTATCTTCAAGTGTGTTCAATTTTACATAATGACATCATCAAAAAGATTTACAATAGACATTATAAATTTTGCCTTCTTATACTTAAGGTTAAAATCATATTTTAGCTTTTCATGTTGTTGTTGTCGTAGAAGTCATTGCCCTTTCTGCTATTTGAAAATCCAAAAATTGTTAATGCTATTAGAGAATCAAAGATTTAGCGAAAAAATCAAAAAAATCTCTTGTGGGTACATAATCTTTCATCACTTGTTTTGGCAACTGTAGTTCAATGTGCTCTTTACTTGTATAAATGTTTCAGAAACCTGTGTGCTCTTTACTAAGTAATTACGACAAATGAAGGATTAACATGATAACATGCATTCCAAACATTATAATTGGGTTTTAGATTAAAAAACATGAAATTAATTTACATTTCTAAAGTCTTCAAGAAATTCCCTTTTATTCGCAGATTAATATCTCAATGAAGCTCAATCCCTATGGACAGCAATGAAATTTTGAATAGCATGGAGTGAAAAAAATAAGTTTAAATAATTAAGAGTTTACAATTGAAAGTTTGGATAACACTATAGTGTAGATATTTTAGGAATATAGAATTGAATTCTTACTTTAGGATAGGATCAGCTATTGGAACGTTAGTGCATTAATGAGCGGCAGTCTATAACCATTGTACTTGTACTCATCTCTTAGTCAAGTCTTCGTTGTTTGTCCTAAAAGGTAACGGGGAAAATAATTAGATTGGTTCCTGTCACATCCACATGTGCCGGCTGAAGGTAAGTTCAGGTGTGAAACTTTTTTATTTGTGTAGATATAACTAATGTCTTTAAAGCAAGTTAAAAGTAAACTTAAGATCAATAAGCACAAAAGATTTTTTCCTCAATTTAGCGTAATATTCTAATTTTATTCAATGTTTCAAAGGAATTTCATTGAGTTGAAGTTGAATATTGCAATGAGATTTATCCACTGTGGACTTCGATGAAAATTTCAATAGCATTTGAATGACAATTGCGTTAAATATTACAGTTTACAACGGAAAGTCTTGACAACATTCTAGTTTACGAGTGAAGGATGGGGTACTGTCTGAATTAGCTATATCCCTAGAGATTTTCTCAAATATTTCTTTCTAATTAAACACACACGGGTTACGGGATAGTTCCGGTCAGATGGGATGCGAAACGTTTTTAGTAGGACAATGAAATTTCCTCTCACCAATCCACAATCCTACAGATAACACCCCAATAATACATGATTGTTCTTGTATTGAAACATCATAGCATTGATCATTCTTCAGCAATTAGATTCTTCAACATTCAATGTAGTCTTGATTCCTTTTGTTCCAGTTTAGATTGAAAGATTTACTCCAGGGAAAAATTCATGAAGTTATACTCGGAGAAAAATTTGTGGAACTTAATTTTTACATTGAGAGATTAGACAAGAGGATGATATAGAGAATGATAGAAAGGTGAGAGTCTGCCCATTAGTTTATACTTTCTGAATGATCTTTGCTATTCAATATCCACAGGCCTAATAGGATAGTAGATAATCCATCAAAGTGCTTAATTGATTGGATTGCGGTTGAAATGTAACATAATTGAGAAATCATTTCCTCACAGCGCTATAGAATTTAGAATAATAGAGTGGGCATAACGGCGTACCAAAAAAAGCTTACAAACAAGTGCCAAAGTGTACTCAAGGTTTCACTGGAAATTTCAGTGATCAAGTGTGAATTCTTGGAGGGATTGAATCAGTTTACTTTTACAACTAAAAAGTAATAATCCTACACTCGTAAACTAGAATGTTGTCGAGACTAGGAGTTGAATGAGTTAGCTTCTACAACTAAAAGTAATAACCTTTGGAATCATACTTCCACTCCATCAAAGAATGCACAGAATCAAGGTAAACAACAAACATCATATTCTTTCCAATAACAACAACAGGATTTCCATTTTTCACATAAAAATGTCATGAGTGATGTGGTCTATGCTATATTGCTTTCCTAACTTTGTACTTTACGTAAAAGTCATAACGTCTAAACCAATGTCAGAAAAAAGTAGCAGTACTACTACCGGCAATTGAAATATGAGCAATAACAACAACAATATAACAAGCAACATGGTCTTTGTTTTTGATTTTTCTAATTTAGATGTTCAATAACGTCACTATCGAGTCATGGAGTCCTCATGTGATATTGCACACATTTGGAGACATCAAGGGTCACACATAGAGAGATGTAAAAATTGATGGAAATGTCATGATGAAATGGTAACAACACCAACGTCTTTTCCAGATTCTTAGTTCAGTCAATCCTCCTCCTCATTATAATCATCACGGGATGATTTCTACTTTTTTCCTTCTTCTTTTTCTCACCATTGTTATCAGAATGTTTTACGTTTCAGTCTAGGATATGACCATCAACATTGTTGCTAAAATTGTAGAGTAGGGGGGGGGAGGGTAGAGAAGGAAGAGAAGGACTTGGCATTTTTGCCCGCTCACATTTTTACTATCGGGAGAAGTTGCTGATGAGTCTTGTGATTGTGCCTTAATTCCACTTTTGATGCCTCTCCAGTTGTTTAACAACTGGTGGATGTAGTTGAATACCAGGATGTGACCTCAATGATAACTTTGCTCCAGCTCTTGTTCCCACTCTTGTATTAGCAATGATAGAAGATAAAAGCATAAATCAATGATATGAAAATGGCTTTCCTTGATGGAGACTTGAAGGAGATCTTCCTAGAAGTCTTGCCTGAAAGAGAAGAAGAAAAGGGGGAATGTCTGTTTTCAAAGGAGGATATTTGTGGATAAGTACAAAGCACTGGCCATTGTTATGAGAAGCTAACTGAAGTTTTCAAGAGTTGTGGCTTTACAGGAAGCCAGGTTGATCCCTGCTTATGGATCAAGAATTCATCCAATAGAGCCGGATAAAGGTGGGACACCAGCTTTCCTAATTGTTACGCAGCAAGATTGCCCAGGAAGTAGATAGGGAAAGATTGGATGATTTGATTTCATAGATTTATCAATTAAGTGAGACGTAGGTCAGGGAATCCACTACTGAAACGTTTTCCCTTTACATGAGTAGTTTGGGCTTGCTTTGCTCTGCAGAGTTATTTACAATAAAGAATGTATCTTTGAATTTCTGCTTATAAATTTCCAACAACAATTATGACATTGATTGTTTAATTGCTATATGTGAACCTAGCCTTTGTAGGTCATACAATTTGAAGCATGACACATTATTTAGGTTTTACTAATTGACCCCCCTAACATATTATTGGTATCTAAAATTGCACTTAACATCACAGAACTTGAAGTATGTTATACCATTGATATATCATTGACATTAGGAAGTTGTAGAGGTAGTTGTCTCTTTTCTTTCCTATTCAAGCTTTGGTTTTAAGACATATTTTTTGCCTTTCTTGCATTGTTGTTGTAGAAGTTATTACTAATGACGTTATTGGAACGTCAAAGATTGTTGGTGAAAAAATCAAAATAATATTATTGTTGGTGCAGCTTCATCAGCTCCACTTAAACGGTTCTCCAATGGTTCATCATTTGACAAACATTTTGACTACCAGTCAATCGTGGGAAAATTAAATTATCTGGAAAAATGCACACTGCCAGACATTTCTGTAGCAGTGCATCAATGTGCACGGTTTGTATCTGATCCTAAAATTTAACATGGAAAAGCAATCACATGGTTAGCAAGATATCTCAAGGGAAAAGCAAAACAGGGTGTGCAATTCAAACCTGATACAACAAAGTCAATTGCTTGTTATGTTGATGCTGATTTTTCAGGTAATTGGGATAGAGATGAAGCACATCATGACAGTGATACAGCACAATCAAGGACAGGTTTTCTAATCACTTATGCTGGTTGTCCCCTCATTTGGGCATCAAAGATGCAAACTCATATTGCACTATCATCAACAGAGGCTGAATATATTGCACTAAGCACAGCCATGAGAGAGGTCATACCTTTAATAGGATTGTTAAAAGAAATGAAGGAACAAGGATTTCCTGTATTAAGTATGGATCCGAAAGTACATTGCAAGGTATTTGAAGACAACATTGGGGCAATTGAATCGGCCACAAATCAGAAGTACAGACCACGTACCAAACACATCAATACACAGTACCATCATTTCCGTCATTATGTGAACACAAAGGAAATTACTATCCATCATATCCGTACGGAAGATCAATTGGCTGATATATTTACCAAGCCCCTAGCCAATGTGTTATATAATGGGCTGGTGACTAACGATTCAAGAGGGAGTGTACTGAAAACAGCGTAACAGCAGTCACGGATACGTACGAATACGATAATCCTCAGTACCGTATATATCATTTAGTAGTAGAGGTCAGTAGAACTACGTGGTAGAAGAGATAAAACGAGTTTAATGGAAATCCAAGGAAAATGAACAATCACGAAAGTAGGACTCAAATAGAATAATTATAATTAGCTCACTTTTATTCACTTCATAGTGATTGAGTCGTACCCTTTCGTTACCATTCGAAAAAGCCCCAAATTCAGAGCATTGTTAAGTACCACCTGAATTTGAACAGGTTGACAATGAAAAAAATCAAGGATTTGGCATTTCGAAAGAGATATACCACAACATAAACTCTTGTCATCATCTTGAACCCCTTTTGATATGACTGTGAGAGCCATTGTAGCAGCATTTCAATCATCCATTTTCTTCCCAAATTCATAAATACACTCTCCAAAAATATTATTCCACAAAGCTTACGGGAAATATATTGTTAAAAAAGAAAAGATGGAACATACGAGTACCAGATTCCCTGATGAGGATACAACACGGTCCAAACGTGCTTGGAAGAATGACAACAAATTAGAAGAAGATGAGATAGATGCTAATGACTCATGGTT
This sequence comes from Fragilaria radians, assembly GCA_900642245.1. NCBI lineage: Eukaryota > Bacillariophyta > Fragilariophyceae > Fragilariales > Fragilariaceae > Fragilaria > Fragilaria radians. The sequence goes on from CAAAJI010000359.1 coordinate 40,032, forward strand.
CTCAGGGTAGGAGGAAGCCATGATTCTAATTCAAGGAACAATAAAAATTAGATATCATTTACAGAAAGTTACAAAATCATACAGAGTTTTGACAAATTCCGGAGAGTTTGAATCAATTCATAGCCATCACTATCAGGTTCATATAGGTCTAGCCACAAAACAGACTATAGGGCAAATGCCTCTCCTGTCTATCCAGAGAATTCGTAAGTGGATCAAATATGATGGGTTGAATAACTTCACGGTTGGGGAAGGAACCCCAAATAAGTGCAGTGGTGAGTCCTTCTTGAATCAATCATGCTCGGATCATTTGGACAGATAATACTTTTGACAAAATCCAAAGGACACAAAACCAAGCATACAAACACAGACATTAAGACTTAAAGTTAAGCTACATGGCGCATTTCAATGACTTTTACGGAATATTTTAGACACAACAAGAGCATGTGACAGTCTCATCAACCCAGGCAGTCATCAGTTGATTGCAGAGTGATTCAGGAATGGATCCAGTAAGAGAATTATCATGAAGAGAGAACAATGAAAGTTTCATTAGTGCACCAATTTCACTTGGAATAGATCCAGTAAGAGAATTTCTTGAAAGAAACAAATATGAAAGTTTTGTAAGTGCACCGATTTCACTTGGAATGTATCCACCAAGATCACTATAAGAAAGATCCAACAATGTAAGTGCTGTAAGTGCACCGATTTCACTTGGAATGTATCCACCAAGATCACTATAAGAAAGATCCAACAATGTAAGTGCTGTAAGTGCACCAATTTCACTTGGAATGGATCCAGTAAGAGAATTGTCATAAAGATCCAATGATATAAGTGTTGTAAGTGCACCGATTTCGCTTGGAATGGATTCAGAAAGAGAATTGAATCGAGAAATATCCAACAATGTAAGTGCCGTAAGTGCGCTGATTTCACTTGGAATGGATCCAGTAAGAGAATTGACTGAAAGATCCAAATACTTAAGAGAGGTAAGCAGTGCAATTTCGTTCGGAAGTAATCCATCCAAAGCATTGTTATGTAAAGAAAGCATTTGCAAAGTCCCATTGACACAAACATTGTCATCCTGACTTTGGTACCAAGTACACTCATCAACTTCTGTTCTCCAATCTCGCCTTTTGCTCCATGATCCTCCCTCTGTGGAGTAAAAGAATGATGCCATAGCAAAACGTTGAACTTTGCGATCCAAGGAGTAATTCTGAAAATTCGAATTATTCAATAACCAATCAAGGGCTGATGCTTGGCTGGATCCAGGAGAATCCAATTTTTGAATGGATGCAATAGTCAGAAGAGGTTTCAATTCTTTTAGAAACTCATCTTTGGCTGCATCAACCTCTGGAGAAACTTGTGGATACTGCCTTGTCAAAATGATAGTAGGGATAATGATGGCCATCAGTAACAAAAGTGAAGCAATGGCAATAAGCGTGTACCTTAGGATCAAGTCCTTTTTCTTGGAAACTCCTTCTAGTGGCGTAGCATCAATAACAACGTCATCCACTACTTTGGCACTTGTGATTTTTACAGATGATGCGTCTTGACTTGTGTGCACCATTGATAATCTTGAATTCCGCAATTCCGTTTCATCTAGATCATTCATTCCTTCTTCAATACCTGGAACAGCGAATGCTCCCACCTTTGCATCGGCTTCCAAGCTTTGGATTAGATCCTTTGTAGCGGTCCTTTCATTAGAGTCAAAATTGACGTTGCTTTCATTGCATTGAAAGTCTTGGTTCTCAATAGAATCCTTTTTCGTTTGTTTCAATTGATAGAAATGCACTCAATGTATCTACCAGTACGGTATGGCTTTGGAATCTTAGTTGGTCATTGAACCAAATCTTTAGTATCTTTAGTTCTTTAGTTCTTCAAGATCTGAACCCTGATTCAGATTCAGTTCCCCGTAGTCTTTAGTTTAACTTATAAGGAAATTGTTGCATCAACAACAAAGCTATAGCGCCGTGAGGCACAGTAAATTTACTCCTCATCCAAATCGAATCCGTTTTGTTTCTGATCCGTCAGTCCATTGCTTTCCTTGTCAACATGAGCTCTGCAAACTGTCCTTTTTCAATCTTCCCAAGGAAAGAAGACCCTGATTCCACGCGACGCAAAGATAGATATGTCAGCATTGACATTCCACTTGATCCCAATGATCCCAACTCTCAGAAGATCACACATGAGTATCATAAACTCAACTCAACTGAAGTTGAAGAAGTCCTTGAGTTTTTCAGCACCTTCGACGACATTGTGTGATTTATTATCACCTAAATTTTAGAGACCTTTGATTAGTATCATCTAAAATTTGCGAACAGATAAAACAACAAATATTAATATTGTCATTTGTTGTTTTTAGATGTTCTAATATATCTGATATGTTTATCATATAGACTCCAAATGTTGGTACAAAATAACATCTCTTGAATTAGTCTCTTTTATAGATTAATTCGGTGTGTTTAACTTAAATCATAAAGTATTATCTTCTAGGATTGTAGAATATAGTACATTGGACCAAGCAATTTCAAAAGCTTTGATGACAGTTCATTTCTCAAGAGAGAAGACATGTCCCTTTCTATTACAGAAAATTAAACCCGGCACAGACCTGGTATACCACAAGAATTACTATCCATTGTGGAAAATTTTAAAGAATTTAGGAACATGCTATTAGGACAACAAATAACAGTCTGCACAGATCATGCTAATCTAACAAACAAAAACCTGAGTTACAACAGAGTTATGAGATGGAGACTCTTCATAGAAGAATACTCTCCTAATCTGCAAAATAATAAAGGGGAAACAATGTTGATGCTGATGCGTTTAGTTGTTTACCTTGGCCAACACAAATAATGTAAGACAGAGGTAGTAGTTCATAGGCAACAACTCCCAGTCAATGATCAAAAATGATTATGGAATAAAAGGAAAACCAATAATGGATAGAAACCCGCAAGCAAATGTAATTGTGGAGAGAGTTCATCAAGTCATTGGGAACATCATCCAAACATTTGAGTTAGAAAGAAAATATCTGGATGAAGATGATCCTTGGAAAGGAAACTTAAGTGCAACTGCTTTTGCAGTCAGATCCACCTTTCATACAAGTCTTCAAAGTACTCCAGGACAGCTTGTGTTTGGAAGAGATATGATCTTTAACATTCAACACACTGCAAATTGGGAATACATTAAAGAAAGAAAAGAACGCATTATAGATCTCAATAATGAAAGAGATAGTTCCAAGCGTCAGCAACATGTCTACTGTGTAGGAGACAAAGTGATATAAAATAGAGAGACAGAGAACAAGCATGACTCTCCGTACACAGGTCCATTGGATATCATACAAGTCAATGATAATGGGATAGTACCCCTTAAAGCAATATACCAGAAATAACAGATGGATAAATGATGAGAGGAATACAATATGGAGTTGAATGGATGAATATCATCTGGTAACTTGAGACTTAACTTATTTTCACAACCTTGTTACTTTAGCTTTTGTAATCTGAATTTTGAAGTCTAAGACAATTGGAGTTTTTCATCCCTTCTCATTGAAACAAGGCAATTTTTCTTATCTCAGGAAATTGAGTGTGATATTCTAGATGGGAACACAAGTGCACATTTAATGTAATCATATTAGACACATAATTTGGATAACTTGTAACCAAACATTAAACAAATTTCATGTTTGGTTACCTACATTATGTGGGTTATGCACTATTTTAGTCCATGAAGACCACATATATGCGGCCCATAAGCAGCAAAATAGTTTATTAGAACACTTGTTAGCCAAGGTGTCAACGAATGTGATCAAGCATATGGACTGCCGGTTTGTTTTATTAGTTGTTAAGTCCCAATAATGAAAGGAATTTCTACAAGAGTTGAAATTTCTATTAGAAGTATATAACATAGAGTTAATCCCAATATTAAATTTCTTTCCAACTTTCCAGCTTTCCAGCTATCCAACTTTCCAACTTTCCAACTTTCCAACTTTCCAACTTTCCAACTTTCCAACTTTCCAACTTTCCAACTTTCCAACTTTCCAACTTTCCAACTTTCCAACTTTCCAACTTTCCAACTTTCCACTTTCCAACTTTCCAACT
>CAAAJI010000360.1:9001-38408 GCA_900642245.1 Fragilaria radians
AGACACAATTTATCAAGTTAGGAATGTTCTTACATACTGTCCACATACAAGACATCATCTTAAAAAATACGGTTTCCAAAGGTTTTTTAAAATAAAATCATTGATTTCCTATTGATTTACAGCGAAAGATCCATTTCGACAAGTCTCTGTCGCTATTCAAGGCGATAATTTGGTGGCAGCATTGCAGAACAATTTTAAATGAAAGATACTTTGGAGCAAAATTTCTCGAGATGCAAGTAAGCTCACATCTTGACAATCAAATACAATTATAAACACGTATACATGCTGTTGATATATAGCTTTTGCACAGAAAAAGATGATCGAATCCAATATGAATTTCATGTTTACTATATGTTTCACTCACATTACCAAAATCCTTCCCTCATATAAATAGGTCAACAAAAAAAGGTCTATAATAAGATTTTTATCAAGTACATTACTATGTTTGATGTAACTTGTCGGCAGTGCTGTTGCCCATTCATACTGGAATAGATGATTGCGCCTTTTTTCCATGCTTTTCGTCACACTTTTCTTCGCTGGATTCGACATTTGTTCCTAGCGGTGATGCCGCCAATTCTTGTGCCCAATTGGAAACCAAACTGACATAATGTCCTTGCTCTAACTCAGGAACGTTATTAAGGATGTGATACTTAAGGGACATGTGTATCTGTTCCAATCGATTGGTAAAACCTTGAATGCGAAGCTTAAGATTACTCTGAGTTTGAAACGTGAAATTAAGACCGGTCTCGTGACGTGTCCTGAAAAGTTGTTGCTTTGAATCATCTGCAGGAGGACAATCTGTGTCCCACTGGAATGAATTAATCTCAGTGCAGTCAGACGAGCTCGAATTCCACGGATGCGCCATCATATGAGCACTGCTTGAATTGGTGCTATGAGGGCTGTTGGAGATGGTGCTCTCATTGATCTCTGAAATCACACTATTCCAGCCATCATCGAGAGTCATACTATCCAGTCTTAGAATTTGAAACTCGTCTAGTTCTTTCGATTCTTCGTTTAGGATTGGTGTATTACATCTCTTGATACGCTTTCCCTCTGTTAGAGTGCAAAACATTGTAGCATCTAAATAGGGGTCGTCGATCGTCACACCCTTGTTCACTGCTCGTTTGGCTGAAAAATAAACGTGGAGCAATCGATATTCCAAGTCTTCTTTTCCGTCGGACCCGTACTATAATTTGCGGAGTTTGATGCGATTCTTAGTGTAATGTCAATTCAGCGATGGCATCTCAAAGGGAATTTTGTAACTTACTATAGTCCATAATGCACCTCCTTTCTGACTACTGTATGAAGGGTCCCCCTTGGGATAGCAATACCTCTGCTGTATCGCAGTGGGCTGTGGAAATTGTGGGCCACTTAGACTCCATGGACAATTCTTCTTGGGAGATTTCATCATGACCCAATCTATGAATGTGGAAGGGACTCTTGGTTGATCATTCAACTGATTGTTTTTCCCTTTAGGAGGCTTTAATAAAACGTAAAGGCCATCTGTTTTCCGAATGCAAGGTAGAGTTGAGATTTGACTGAAAAGTAATTCGCAAAGAATGTCTGAAACTCTTTCCGCTTTGACTGCATCGACCAAGTTTTTTATGATTTATGGAATACTGACGAGATCTCACCTTCAAATTCTAATGACGGTGGAGAAAGTTTCAGACCGTCCACTCCTACAGGAACTATTTGAAACCGTAAATGGGACGGCGGAAGGGTATTGTTATGAACACTTTCAAAGATGGATCGCACATCACAATCTGACAAGCGACGGAGACTTGCCATCCTTATCTCGAGCTTCTTCTCGGTTTGCAATGTGCAAGGCCAATACGATCGATAAACATTTGAAAGAAGAAATTAGAGGAAAGTGTTGTAAAGTGTCACATTTGCACACGATAGCTATGTTTCAAAATTATTGAATTTCAACGGTATAGATAAGGCTAACCTTACCATTAAAATCAGTTTCATCACTGAAATCTGCAATAGATTTTTTGAGGAGAAGGATATCAAGCGGATGTGGTACTGAAGTATAACAAAACAAGAACAAGACAATGAGAACTACATTCTTTCCCTAACAAGTTGTGAGCTAAGTCGTTTGAACCTTTGGTTTGATTTTTGGGTTAGACTAGTAATGTACAAGAATGAACGTTTTATGCCAGTCTATTTGGGGATGACTGTAGTACTTTGAATCAGTGCAAAAGATTTAATTTGGATCTCAACCAATTTTTGGAAATATCATGCTTTTATTTGAGCATACAATTGTGGGAAAACTTTTGAACGTAACGATAGCAATAAGTTGGACAAAACGTTTTGATTACTATACCTCGGGAATTCTTCATGTATAGTGACCTTGCCTCTGACGCCAGCAACACAAATTAAATCAGATCAATTCAGTGGAAGCGAGAAAGTGATGATTACCCAACCCCTGAAATATTATGATACTATATTTCCAAACTCAGATATCATCGTGTAGTAACTTTACATGACAGAGTATTCCATGAATGTTTTATTTTTTCAGGAATGATTGGTACTCCAGGCAGTTCAACTGAAAGCCAAGAGTGATTTCCAAGAGTTATATCGTGGTATCATTTTGCCTACATGATTAAACAACAAATAATGGAATATACAGGTATATTTATGTTCAATCTAAATCTCGTGTGTGTGTGAGGTTAAAGGAGTTGCATTAAATTTACGCAATCATGTTTGTAAGTTTCAATGACGTTATGACATGCCAATTGAGAAAAGTGGAGCTAGTTTGCCCTCTCAATAGAGGCACTGGTTTGGAATATGCCAAAGTGTGTCTTTTTTTCTGTTAGAAGAATTCTCCTTGGTGCATTGTACCTCTGTTTTTCAGCGCACCAGAAAGCTAGAACTATAGTCATCAATGATCTAGCGGATGTGTTGCATAGTATTGCTCCTCTGGGAAGAATTTTCATTCTTTATTCGAAGCTTCACCATTGGTCGTTGCACCGTTTATCTTTGTTGGGTAAGGCGGAGAAAACGATTTTGAGCCTTGTTTAAGCCAAAGCTTAGATGCCGCTTCTACTTGCGGCTTAAGCCAAGTTGTGGCTCTTGGCATGGCACGACGTGCCGCGTAATCTACAATGAAAGACGGTAACATTGGTGAGACACGTAACTCACATATGAGCCAAACTCGTGTCCAATCCTGGAGAATGCACCAAGATCAAGATGAGAAGAGCACGATGGTTAATATTATAAATAGAGTATGTTGATACAGTTGGAATTTAAAGCTTACCTCTCCTTTTCCATCTGGATTAGTCTGTGTATACCAAATCCCTTTTGCACTTTGAAGGACGACGTTGGTACATTCCGGATCCAAGGTGAATACCATATAATGGCCATCTGGATGAGGCCGGTAGTTGTGAATTGCAGCAATATTAAGCCGAAATTTTGACAATATAAAAGCAGCTCGCGTGGTTGATGGCGTTCCGTAATGTCGGAGTTCACGACCTGTACTTGGATCCACTGGCTTTTCCGCAATGTATCCCGATTTCAAGTTTTCACTAGAAAAGAATCTCACATCTCGGACTGTTGGGATAGTAGTGGGGTACGATTCAAAATCCAAAAGACATTCCCAAACGACAAAGGGGGGAGCTTGGACGTCCAGTACTACATATCCCGAACCTTCACCTCCCATTTTGGATTGTTCTTGTACCCTTTCTCCAGCCGCCAATCGTTGTTTCTGCAAGGAGGTGAGCACAGGTAAGGTAAATGGTAAAGGGTCAGCATAGGCTGCAGGAGTATCAGAACGTATGGCGTCCACTTCGACCGTCGACACGGGCCGACGAGGAGGTGAATTTTTCAAGATCAAAACATCCTCTGGGTTTTTGTTGCTCTTAATTACAGGAGACATTGTAGATGCTGGATCTCGAACAGTACGTGGCGGAGTAGGTAATCGTTTATAATCATAGGCCAATTCGACAGAATCATTCTCATCCCCCAAACCGCCTATTGACGCAGCGTTTGCAATCACATTCGATGCAGTTTGCTGTGTTTTTATTTTGGAATAGAGAGGCCGATCTGAATTATCCTTATTGTCATGATCATCTGAGGAGTTATTTATTCCAGTCCTTGACTTTGCTTTCGCCAGTGCTGCTTTGACTCGTCGACGAACTCCTAATGGAGATTCCGATCTCTTCGATCCGTTGAGTTGATCATCCTCAGTTGTTGCCATCATCAAGGAAGAAAGTGCCGGTCTACTCATGCTGCTTTGAACCCATGGTTGCGGATTAGATATTTGCATTCTTGCGGCAGGTGCAATGAAAAATAAATTCCCGAATGCATCGATGGATGGAATCGTTATTGTCGCAAAGGCTGTGGCCATTAAGTGAAAGTGTAAGGGACTCATGATATGCTTTTGACTTTGTCTTTTTCTCAATGCTGTAAGATGATGATCAATATGGCGTAAACTGTTGCAAAATTGTTAAAGTTTGGAAGGACAGGCAATGAGTTTCAGAATGCGAAGTGATTCGTCCTCGGATTACTCATCCAGTTCCTTTTCCGAGAGGGAATCTCGAAATCGTTTTGTCGGAGTCAGGATTATCGGAATGATGTACTACCATTAGCTTCCAAGTGGGACTCTATTTAACTAAACCCAAAACAAATCATAAAAAAACGTACGAAAAAGCCAAAAACTACTTGTAGTACTGCTGCAATATTTTGTAACCACGTCACGAGACCTTTTTTCAGGACGTGTTCCGCTGTGTGACCTTTGCCCAGTGTACGGCATCGTCTAAACCGAGTACGATAAGCAGAAATACGTAACATAAAGTGGACCTTGAGATGTGAACCATTCATCGTACACAAGGTTTAGGTCGACGTTGGAAAATTCCGTTGTGCCTTGTTACTTCACGTTCCATTAGTAATGATTCTACTGAAAACCATTCTGTGTTTTTCGCTTTCCAAGTCGATTTTATTTTCGCCAACCAAAGACACAATCTCACAACTCCTTTGTTGATTGGTACGTGTTTTTCAGTTACATTGAAGGGAGGCACCTCTGAAGATTACCATTCTCCAATATACAACAAAGTCGTTAATTGGCACGTCTGTGTATAGCTGATGATTATGGCAATTGTAATGGTTTGCAAAGTCGTCCTTATTTTCAATTTACCAAATGTCCATTTATTTCGTGTGTAGTCACACGGTGTTTGCTCACTACATAACTGAGACGTGTGCCGCAAATGATCTTGGAGATCCATGTTAACGCAGTTCTCGCAATTTTCTTCTGTTTTTGTCATCGCATCACTTCGTATTGCCAATAAATGACCAGATAAAGGATCTAAAAACAAGATTCGCCAAATTTTTCGACATTTTTTATTTTGAATTCTAACAATGTTTTTCAATCTATGGTTTCAAACAGCAGATCTCTCTTGAAACATGTCTGACTTTGTTATCAATTTCCTTGCTGGAGGTGTGTCTGGTGCTGTCGCCAAGACTTTGACTGCACCCATCGAACGTGTCAAACTTCTCATCCAAACTCAAGACGCCAACCCAAAAATCATTTCTGGAGAAGTCAAACGATACACTGGAATTGTCGATTGCTTCACACGTGTTTCAAATGAGCAAGGAATTAAGGCGTTCTGGAGAGGTAACTTGACCAACATCATCCGTTACTTCCCAACACAGGCATTTAACTTTGCCTTCAAGGACACCATCAAGGCTCTTTTCCCAAGAGTTGACAAGAACAAGGAGTTCGGCAAGTTTTTCATGATCAACATGGCGTCTGGTGGTCTTGCCGGAGCTGGATCATTGATGATTGTCTATCCTTTGGATTATGCTCGTACCCGACTTGCATCTGATGTTGGATCTGGAAAGCAGCAATTTAGCGGTCTTGTTGACTGCATTGCCAAGACTGTGAAGGGATCAGGGCTCTCTGGTCTTTACAACGGTATTGGAGTTTCCATCCTCGGAATTATTCCATACCGAGGAGCATACTTCGGTCTCTTCGACACCCTCTCTGGTTACAACCCTTTCCAGAAGGACACTAACAACTTGTACCGTGCAGGATCAAAATTCGCCTGCGCCCAAGTGTCTGCGATTGCTGCCGGTTACGCTTCCTACCCATTCGACACTGTCCGTCGTCGTCTCCAAATGCAATCGGAAAAGCCTAAGGCTGAATGGATCTACTCTGGTACTGCCGATTGCTTTGCCAAGATTATGAAAGAAGAAGGAACAGCCGCACTTTTCAAGGGAGCTGGTGCCAATGCTCTCCGTACTGTAGGTGCCGCCTTGGTACTTGTGTTGTACTCTGAGATTACCGCTGCCCTTGGAGTCGGAAAGTAAAAAAACAATTAATGAATTAGTGTAAGACATTAGGAACATTTCCATTTGCTTATATGATTAAAATGAGCATTAAGACACGCAGTGCGATGCTTCTTCAATGATATGATTGACTATTGGCATTGTTGAATGAGGGAATATAAATAGATTTGTGACTCAAGTTCAACATCTTGTTCTCTAGTGATTGTTGATAAAGGTTTACGAATGTTGTTTCTTTTGTGAAAGTAAAGATGCTGCTTGATTCTGTCCTTGATCATTCATAATAATGAGTAATGGATTGAATGCCATCATTTTTACAATTGGCATGCTAAATAGCTTTAGGATAGCTTTGATTAAAAAAATAGGCTATATAAACTTTTTTCTCTTACAACCTCGAAAGAAAGCATCTCAAGCATAAGCAAATATTCTCATACTTCATTTGAATGCTAGGGAAATGGAAAAAAAGACAACAATGATTTGCCAAGTAACAGATTTAAACACAGTTGATGATTGTAAATTTATTGACTCTGATTTGGCTCAAAATTACTTGTTTTCTACATCCGAAGTGGATTTTATTCCTTGTTTCTGAACTTTACTACTAGCTGTTGCAAAGGTAAGAAATGCCGTGTGTCCCCGCATACTGTTGAATGGTCTTGTACAGACTAACTTTTTCCTTGAATTGGGCCCTCGATCATTTGATGTTTCGTTGTTCCCTTCCTCATTTTGTTCGCTCTCCGTGGATATTAACGACAATCGTTGCTGCTCATTGATTTCCATCCTAGGCCTTTTACCTTTTGGAGGGGACCAAAGCTCTACTTCATCTACGAAATGCTCTTTCAGTCGGAATTCCATGGTACGGATAGAATGAAATCCACATTCCTTTAACGCTACCACACACCGTTGCACTTGTTCTACACAGGGTGAGTAGGAAGCCAGTCGACCACCAGGGTGGATAGTATCTGCCGCATGAGGGATTGCCAACCATGGCTCCGGTAGATCGAGTAGAATAGCGTGTGCTCGATGGAAGTGAGGTGCTTGCATTAGAGGTGGGAAGCCCCCTCCCACTCCATCCTTCCCGCAAACGTCTCGATGTGTCACAGTAATCAAATGGGACAATCCATGACGTTCGAATTCCTCCCTCGCCTGTTGTGCTCGAGATGCATGAAATTCAAATGTATATAGCTTCCCCCGCGGTGCTATCGACCGTGCCACAGCATGGCTAAGGGCACCACTGCCTGTACCTGACTCGATGACTGTCATGTTGGGACGCAAGTCGAGGTTGTGACAGATCATACTGGCATCTAGTTCATGTACAATTTGTGTCCGATGAAAGAGAGAACGAGCCCAGAGTTCAGGTGTAGGACGGAGAAGATATACAAAGCCATATCCGTCATTGTTGCGACTTCGGACAATCGATCCAAAGGGCTTTCCAATAAAATCATCGTGAGCGAATGACCCATTACGATTTTGAAAGTAATCACCCGATCGTGCGTACACGAAATTTAACGTATCGAAGGATTCAAAAATAACAATGAGAGATCCAGGCTCAATGCATGATTTTTGTGGTAAGCATCGTTCTGGGTAGAACTTGGCATCAATGTGATGATCGTTACTAATTTCGTCACCGTTTGATAATGTCCCAAGGAGGTTTCGAGCGGCTTGATTTGCTGCAGTTATCACTTTATCTTCTAATGATCCATCTCCCTTTGTGGGTAGAATTCGAATTTTGGAACGAACGGCTACACCCTCCTGGATTTCATGGGCATCGGCGAAATCCATCCAATCTCTTGGTTGGTGTTTGTGATGAAAAACGTGATGATGGACAGACATCCTCCATTGCGCGACCAGCTGAATTTTTTATTTTCTTCCACAGTGCCAATTGCACAAGCTGCAAGATTTTTTGTAGGTTAAGTGCCACAATTAGTTATCACATACATAAGTTCACTTAATCTTATTAGTTTAAAGTTACACCCAGACTTTCCTTAAGGTAACGAATGCTAAAGTTAAATTGACAATTTGTTTTACTACATAGACGATCCACCAAAGCTTAATCAGTTAGTTTGACCATCGGTAGTCTTCATTCAGCCACACTTTTCTTCCATATTTTGCAGTGGCAATAATCCAAGAAATCTAAATTCGCTATACAAGAGCATTGGTGATTAAACTTTTTGCCTATTAAAATGACTTCATGCATCTAAAGGTTCTCGAGATGGTTTGAAAATAAGTTTGCAAGGATAGTTCTAGCGATAGAAAGATCACAAAGATAGGTTGTATTAAACTCGCTTAATAGCTCACAATTGAAAAAATAATTATGTTTTTTAGTATACTATTAATAGATTCACATTATCAAATTTATTAGGACCCAGACTCCCATTGCTACAAAGGAAGCAAACAGGGTAGGATTTTATTGTGTGTTTGTGTCTATTGTCACTTTGTCTAGAACTTCCTCTTGTGCTTAGCTGCTAAGTAGGTCTTAACACCTATTGAACACACAAGAGAGACAGTTCTATTAAACAAGACAAGAAACGTCTATTAATTCGTAGCAGGATAGCTGCAGATAAATAACAAGCATGTGGGAACAATTTCGTAATCCCGCATCAGTCTTAACTTACAGCCCCAAAGGCATCATTGGCGGAGAAGCAAGCAACTCCTTAAAGCTTGACTTTCCTTCTCCAAGCTGAAACTGAAAACCCTAAAACAATCCTTGTTGACTCTCCCATTGGATAGGCAGAAGAAAACTGTAAATCCCACATTGTAGGCTACAGGAGTACTTGCAGACTGAAGGTGTAAACATCAAAACGCTCATAGCTGGAACAATTGAATAGACCAAGCGCAACGTCGGTCAAAATTCCGCAATTTTGGGTGAACTAACACCTGAACTAAAGCACATAAACCAGCTGGTCCACAGGGATCTTTGCTGGACAGCCACAGGAACTGCACTTCACTCGATCCATTCTACATATCTCCGTGAGTTAGATCCCACTATGGCATACCTCACCAAAGGGGGCAACCAAGCAGTAAACAAATTTAGTAATCTAGTCCAGACCCAAAGTTAGCACTTTCTGTGCTGGAGTTTCCACTTCTCTTGTCCTCTCCTTCTTCTTCCTTCCAACACTCTTTTCTATTTTCTCCATTTTGGAAGTGTCTACTGGAAGCTCAACGTGTCAAGGTCATTTGTGGATGTAGTTTCAGGCTTTACAGACTGCATTGTTTTCTTTCAATTTCTAAGTTCAAGTCAGATGTACTTCTTGACTACTCAGGCTGCAATTGTCTTCTACCAATACAGGTTCAATTAACAGCTGTTCTTCTTAACTACTCAGGCTGCAATTGTTTTCTTCCAACTTTCAATTTGAACAATTTCATTGAACTTATTTTTCAAGTTCTACATTTTTGGAGGAACAAGTTTTATATTATACGTTTGCACTTGGAATACTTTTGTTTTTCAATTTCATTAATCCTTTTAAGTTTAGGACCATAACTTTCGCTTATTGAAGTGTTCTCTCAATAAACACTAAGACTTCTAAGAGATTCGGAAAGTCTAGTGCACATGACTTCTGCCCTAAGAATTTCAATCACGCATTCTCGCAAAAACCAGATCTTGCAGGATATAGGGAAGATGCCAAAAGAGCTGTGAGAAGGGCAATAATTCTTTACATAAAGATGAATGTCAAATATAAAGATCTTCCTAGCACCTTCATAAAGATGAAATAGGGAATGGCACATGCAACGTCAGCTACAAACGATGAGAGACGTCAAGTCCTACCTTCCCGTGTCATTGGGGATTGAAGTATCGAACGTTTTGAAGTTTTTAGAAATAACGTTGAAGTTAGAAAGAGGAGTAGACTATCATGTTGATTTTGGGATGATGCGGCATTAGGTTTTCACGTTAAGAAAGATGTGCACTGGCGGCAAGGTGGGGTAGGATGCAGTATCTTATGGAAAATAGAAACCAGCAAGATGGAATCCAGGTATGGTATTAGATGGTTAATCAAGACAAGACAGATGCCAATAGGAATTTAAAAAAAATAAAGCTTGAAAACGTTATTACAAAGGAGGGTTTATTAAATAGATGCAAGAATATGAAGATGGCTTCATAGAACTTATTCTACTTGGACAAAGGACTTGGAATGATGACAATATTTAGAAATATTATTTGGTCCAGAATGCACAAAGGTCATGAAATAGGTGATCCGGATTTCAAAGGATTAGTAAGCTTTAAGTCTTCAATAGAAACATTCAACTTCCTTAGATCTCATGTCATCTGAAATGACCAACAAAAGAAGGGAAAGGGTACAAGGCAAATTAATAGTACCTTTCAACCTCCTAGTACTATGAAGAAACATAAGGTCAAGACGGTTTTAACCTTAAGAAACAAATTCCAAATCCAAGACTTGACTGGTTCAGATGAATGCTCGATACTTAACCACTTTCAAAAACGGCAATAGTATGTAAACTAGCACAAGTATCTCTGGAAATTCGGATGACACTTCCCTTGGAAAGTAAGAAATAGCTTTCCAATGAAAGAAAACGTCAACAATAACAAGATGATAAGATAAAAAAGGTATTAAGCCCAAAAAGCAAACATACTACTTTTGTCTCTAATTAGGATTAAAACAATTCTTCCAATATACCAAATCAATATGCAGAGCCAAAAATGCCATGAAATGGGAGTAACACATTTAATTTGTCACGGGGGGTACTAATAGGTTTATTGAAGAATTCCTTAAGGAGCCCTTCAATACTTCCAACATATATGAATCAAAACAGGAGGCAGATTGTGATCTTTGGATAATACTTTGCATAATAGCTGTATTTGCCATCTTTTCCTACCAGAAAAATAGAATATCAGTATTCTGGATGATGGTGCTGATACATTTGTGTTAGGTAAAGGATGGGAAGTCTTATCAAAGAAATCTTCCAGTTGATAGTGCTTTAAATGCGATTGATCTACTCAATGAAAAATATGTTTTACTAGTCATACGTGAGAGAATGTATAATGAAATATCTGGTCATTCCTTGTTATCAGAGTTTCAATTGAGAGAATTCAGAATAATAGGATAGTAAAGAGACATCAATGACAGTGATGTACTCACAGTACATTTAGATTTTGCTGGATATATGATTTGTTTTAGATAACTTGCACTATGCGGACTTCTAAGAAGAAAAGGACGCATTTTTTGAATGAGGTTTTGAACCCACAAACCTCAGAATAGTCTACCTTAAGATACTTTGCTCTAAGCTGCTCTAAGAGTTTATACAAATTGTAATTTATGATCTAGAAGTTACTTTTATCTTAGATCTCTTGTGAATCAATTGCAACGTGTTTCCTTGACCACGTAGTCTCTTTAGCTTATGTGTTAGATTCAGCACTTAACATTTAGACTTTGTGATCTTAGATTCACGACTTTGATTCATCAATTATAAATCTTGATAGATTCCTGTTTGTTACTTAGGAATCTGTAATTGTTATTCCTACCGTATTGATTTGATGGTCCTCAAAAGATATTCAATGATCCTCTTCATCAATAAGCAATATTAAGCATCACTAAATTCATATAAGACTATGTCTTAGTTGAATTTGTGGAAGATATACAAAGAATGGTTACCTAAGTGACATATTCTAGTTTTAGATGAGTAAATACAAGAATGTTAATTCTACTATTATTTACTATGCACTAACGATAACTTTGGACGTCTCCAATATCGGTACACACACACATCTCTTAGCCTTAGTAACCTATTGTAGTATTGCTAGACTGTATTGCTCATATATAGTGTTAGGTATTATGTTAACAAACTTAACTCAAAGGTATGTTATACTTAAGGAAACGAAAAACGTTTACTTAGTCCGTTTGATCCAACAAAAAGATCCATCAACAATTATTCAACAAACAAACTAAACTTTAGGCTAATCAAAGGTTAGCTAATTGAACTAAAAGTACGGTTAAAATGGATACAAAAAAGCAGGAATAGTTCTAAGTGCAAAAGTGCACTCAAGATTCAATGAAAATGTCACTAATCAAGATTAAAGCAGAGGAATGATTAAATCAATCACCCTCTACAACTAAAAGTATTACATATATTTGAATTACACTTCTTTCACCTATACCACATTAGGATACTTCTACAGGCCCAATAGTGCAACCAATTGACGATTTCCGAAGAGATTGCGTCACTAAAACTGTATCATAATGCCTTAATGGATTCTAAATCTCAACCCAAGCTTTATCGTTTGTTACAAATGTATGTACTGGACATGACTGAGGATGACACGAACAAATGCTTAAGTGTTGTGAAGAGAAAGAAATGGATAGTGACACGCGTCATAACTGTCTATTAGAATGGAATCTTATTAATAAATCACAGTTGTGGCTGAACATGTGCGCATGAAGTCCCATCAATGCTGCACCAATTATTGCATTTGCAAGGTATAACTATTTTATGGACAAGATGCCCTTTGCCATGTGGTAAAATATTTCAAGTCTAAATGTAGATACAGTAAGCATACAATACGTTTCCGCAAGGCCAACAAGCATTAAGTACAAATTTGTGCTTAATTCAGGGGAGAGTATTCCTCATGGGTGTCAGAAAGTTTAATGTCATATAGTATTTTACGTCAAATAGGACCTAAGACACAGGCAAGATGATTACAAGAGGCAATTGGTCAGTTAATGAGAAGGAAGATTCAGGGCTTGTTTGCATGGAGGCCGTAAGAATTGGTTTTCTTAGGGGAATTATATGGATCTTCCTGTTGTGCATATGATATTGGAAACTCCTTTTTGTATAATAAGACTAAAGCAAAGGTTTACATAAAAGCTTGTCGAAAGTTTGACGTGGGCTTATCTGGGAAGAATCTAATCACTAAAAAGTTGATGTATGAATTAAAGACTTTTGCCGTAAGATTGGATGGTATTCTTATCTAGAGCAAAGGAGCCCATAGAAGTTATAAAGTCCTTAGAGAAAATATACTTATTGATGAATATAGGTTTTCCTGGATACTGCTTGGGTGGAAATGTGGAATTCTTTTTAGGATTGTGGAATTAGGATTAAATCGCAGCGTCGTTCTGGTAAAGAATTGAAACCAAACACCAGTGAGTGAAGGGTGTAATCCTGAGTAAATGACACACCCTCATGTAATGATGAAGATTCAGCTAAGTATTGGTCAATAATTGAATGTTGTATCTGGATTTTTTAGGAAGATTTGATACTGCTTCTGACAAATCTTCCATGAGCAGGTTCAGCATATCAAACGTTTTTCAGCTCCATGAGCACGAAAGTCAGTTCGATTCAAAATGGGGCTCAAAACAAGCTAGTTAAGGAATGTCATACGTTCAATTAGTTCAAAAGACAATCGATTCAGAAAGTCAAATTTATCAATTATCTAGTAACGTTCGAGAATGAAATCATCAGTCTTGTCATTTTCACGTTACGTTAATCCTAAATTCACTTCAAAATCATCTCGTTTGAGAAATTCAAAAGTAAATCACTTCAAAACAAATTCAATCCAGAAAGTCAAAAGCTCAATCAGTTTCACGCACATTTGATTCAGAAAGTCAAAGTTCTATCAGTTTTCCAATTAAGTTTGAGAATGAAAGTCAGCAGTCATTTCAAATTTACAGTAAGCATGTTCAACTTCAGTTGTTTTTGAAGTTCATTCAAGAAAGTCAAGAATTGATATGTCAGTGGTTTTAAATGCCTTGGTTCCCTAAAGTGTTTTGGAAAAGAAGAATAATACAATTGCCTATCGTCAAGTACGTGAAGCCATTGCCGCTAAGGTGATGAGCCTTGCACGTTCCAGGAGCGAAGAAAATGGCATTCAAACAAAGCACTTATGTAATGAAAACTTTTACTATTCATTAAAGAAATGTTTTTTTTTATGCACCATAAAGCCAAAAGTAAAATTTTGTCAAGACAATTTAGGATATTTAGGAATCGCAAGTGTAAATTAAAAAACATTTTAGGAGTTTAATGTATATATATCACAAAAGGAAGGAAGAGGTTTCTGTTGTCATAAGTGTCTGATGTTTGTTCAGATATTTGGGGAGAAGAAAGGCATATTGTTATGTGGAATCAAGGGTTCAAGGTGTCTTGGGTTTGAGTTCTACTTTATGCTCATTTTGCTTCTTTTACCATAATAAAGACTTAATTGTTAACTTGTTTTCTAGAAAGTGTTACCATGATGTCAACCTTGCATTTTTAATAGAAGCCATAATTAGCTATATCTACATGTTATCATCCTACTACTAAACATGCGTTTTGGCCGTTGCTACCCCTTAACCCTTGTGCGTTTTATTATTACAGTAATACTCGAGAAAGTGATCGAGTACGAGTAAAGGGTGAACAGGGTGAGCGACAAAAATCAATAGGGATACAGCTAATTCAAACGGCCATCCAGAATTCTAAACTAGAATGTTGTCAAGACTTTCAGTCGTAAACTGTAGAATATTTAACGCAATTGTCATTCAAATGCTACTGAAATTTGGATATATCGAATTGCAATATTAATCTGCAACTTAACGAAATTCCTTCAAAACAATGAAAAAATAAATAACACTATTCCTTTCAGTTGAGGAAAAAGATCTTTTGTGCTTCTTAATCTTGAGTCTAATGATAACTGGTTTAAAGGCATTACTCATATGGATCACTTATATTGTTGTATGTTTGGGATGATTCTTATTATATTAATCCTTCATTTGTCTTATTTTTTAAACTGTCAAACAAGTAAAGAATACATTTTATAAAGTTAACAAAACAACGATATTGACTTTGTACCAACAGCTTTATTTTGAGTTTTTCACCAACAATCCTTTACGTTCCAATAACTTCTACAACAATAGCGCAAGAAAAAGCTAAAATATGTCTTTAAACCATAGTTTTAATTGAAAAAATGAAATTACTACCTTTACACCTTCCTAATGGCAATGTTGAAATCAATGGTATAATTTACTTTAAGTTCTGTGATGTTGAATGCAACTGTAGATACCACTGACATGTTAGATCAAGTAGTAAATATTTTCACAAATAACAAACATAAACATCTTTGTCATACTGGAAATGTAATAATTCAAAGATACCTTCTATTTTTGAAAAATAGTTAACTCTGCGGAGCAAAGCAAGCACCAACTACTAGTTCAATATAAAAAAGAAACCTTTGTGTAGTTGAGATTAGTCAATCAAAGGAGTATTCAGAGACGCGTATGTTATATCTGGTAAAAATCTATCAGTTAACAAGACCAAAAATTGTGTTTATGGAGTTTACTCTACTATCGGTAACCTAACGTAGGAAGTGACATTTGAAGTCTAAGCAACTATTTCGCAGTTAATGATAAGCTACATGAGATATCTTCATAGAGGTTGTAAACTACAAAACACTGAAAGCTAGGCACAAGGACTACAACATGAAAATGCTGTTCTTTACAATAAACTACGTGTGATAGGATATGTGCATCATGCTAAGACATGTGAAAGTGACAATACTGACGGGAACAAGTTATCCTGGCTGCCAGCTAGATTGAGATATGACTATTTCAGTATAACTTGATATACTGGATGGAAGAGATTCAGTTACGAAATTCTATATCCTAAAAAACTCAATGTACGGAGGTAAAATGCTATCTTCTATACAGTTTAATAACAAATTCTCTCAACGTAGGAATTTAATGAAGGTGTCCGATGATTGGGAGTTCTGGGTCGTATCCAAGAGGAATGATGAGTTCGTGAACCATCAATCCAAGAATTCCCATTTGGGCGGCACGTCCGTTGTTGAGCTCGATGGCACGCTTGGAGAGCTTCTCTTCCTCGGTGAAGGTATCCCATCCGAAGTCAATGTATCCGTTACGGAAGTCACCAACGAATTCGTTTCCAGTTCCTGGAACATCCTTCATGAAGGCGCATTCAAGGACTCCAATGAAGGCAATGATTTGCACAAGTCCGGCAGTAGGGATGGCATCAGGTCCGAAGATGGCGGCAACTCCGTTAGGGTAGGAGTCGAAGGAGTGACCGGCGTAGTCGATGTTTCCAGGAAGGTGAATTCCGGCACGGGTCACGACCTGTCCGAGGAAAGCAAGCTGGCAGATACGTCCGTGCTTGATTTCAACATATCGGAGGCGATCGAATCGGGACTCGTCCTCACCACTGAGCTGTCCGAAGGGATCGAAGAATCCAAGAGGAGGCTGGGCACCAAGTTCCTCCTCAAATGCCATGTTGGTGGCAACAGAGGTCTTGGTTTGGGCAGCTGGTGCGAAGGCAGCAGCAGATGCAAGGAGAGATGCGAGGATTGCGGACTTCATTGTTTCCTGAAATGTGAGCATATAATATTGGATTTTGTTTGCTATACCAATTGTTTTGTGTAGAATTGATGTTGATGTTGCAGAAACCATGGATACAAGATACTTGCATCAGTGCCATTCATGCCTGTACCTGAAAAGAATTCTCATGTAGAAACAATAGTGAATTAATCAGATGTTTTTTGTGACGACGTTTCGATTTTTTTATCTTTCGGAAAAGGTTGTCTTAAGTGATCCTGAAAGGGTTAGTTGCTTCTCTCGCCATGGAAAATGTTTCTTATTCAAGCGATGATTACAACAAATGCCAAGATTATGATGATTACATCAAATGTTAAGATTATAGCTGTTTAGGAGAAGGGATTGCATACTCGACATTGTTTCCCATTATACGTTACACTCATATACATTTTTAGCTTGTAATATTGACAATTAGGGAAAGGCTGTATAAATTGATTTAATTTTCATAGTCTTTATCACTTTTTTGGAAAACAATACTTTCCGAATTGATCAAAAATTTAGCCAGACAAAAATCATCGAAATATTATTGCGATAATTCATTTGGAATATGAAAATTCAAGCGTTGCTGTTCGTTCACAGAGAGTATTCAAGAATACATCCCATCATGATAAGCATTACAATTGTCCAATTTCTTAACGAATTACAACTACTAAGAAAGAGATGTTAGCATCTGATCAAACCTGCAAAAGATGAAAATGACAGGCCAGAATATCCAAACTTAGTATTCAGACTATTAAGCTATAGATCCATGGACTAATCCTTTTTGACATTGGATAATTCATTAGTAAGAAAAGCTGAGACATTAGCAAACGACATAGCTAATTTGAATTTTAAAGACGTAACTGTCTTTTTTCTCATGCAGGCGATCCATCTGATTTTTAAGACTAAAAACATCTCTACTCCAGTTCCGCAAGCAAATAGCTTTACATAATTACGATAATGTCACTCTCGTAATGTTGTGATGAAGAATGAAATCGGAAACATTGTTAAATTGGGGAGTCATCTGTAATGATCACAGAATGCATCCCTAAAGTCTGTGTCACGATTTTGACTGCCAAGGTTGTACTCGAAAATCAAAATACCTTCAAAGCTGACTGGACTTGAGCGGAATGAAGACAACAGAATCGAAAGATTAGGTAGTAATCAAGAAAGGAAAGATAGGATGTGATAATTCCAATCATTCGTAAAGCAGACCTAATGTATATGTGTCAAAGCCTTCTGTTCTGTATACTTGTTGAGCGATTGGAATTGATTTTTAAGAATATCAATGTTTCCCACGTACTTGGTAACATTCAATTTCGAAGCGCTGTCACGTTTAATGCTACCTGACTGAAAAAATCTCAACAACATTACTTCTAACAGGGATCTTCTTTAAGTCAATGAATGTAATTGAGAATTGGATCCTCTTCTATCCAGCTTGGAGAGCAACAGAGCCATTAGCTAATGGTCTATAGTTTCCTTCATCTACACTTTCAACCAATAAAGTCACATGATCCTTGCCGTCCTTCTGTAATCAAGAAAGGCTGAGTTTCTCAGAGCTTGTAAGAGACGGATAATCTGAATCAATGGCTTTAACGGGCATTAGTCATTACAAGTTCAAGCGTTTGCTTGTAGATTGTACTTCTGATGGCTCACATCTCGTAAACACCATAATTGTCACACTTTACTTCACCTCAAGTTTGAATTCAGCACCGCTATCAATGACTTGCCATGTCATGGCTTCACTAAGGGCCTAAACAGTTTTGGTCTTTTCTACATATATATATACATCAGTGATACCAAGATAGTACTCTTTGACTCCGTGATGAATGATTGTAGATGTTATTGTTGAAACGGACAATGTATCATCCCACGTTCTCATAATCAATGGGATTGCAATATTCCATTTCTCCTAATTCCCTAACTGTTGCCAATTTGCCTAAACTTTAACGCATTGGTAATCTGTACTATAATGTCATGTTTTCTTGACCATGAAAGTAATGCCAATCCTAATTCTGATTGGGTGTCACCCTTAACTTTTTGCATTCCTTCCGGACTTCGTTGATTGATACAACTCCCATCTAATCACCAGATGCATCTGTTTTATGGTAAAATGGCGTACTTAATCCTGGATATGATAAGCTTATGATGTGACTTTGTGATTTATATGTTTAATTGGTGCTCTAAAAGATATTCAAACCTGATTTTACTAAATGCATTAAATGGTGTGGCTCCATTCGTGTGCATGGAGTCTTTGAATCTGGAATAGTTTCCGGATTTTCTGTCCGGTTTGCATATTTTGTCTGTCAATTTATACTTCATTTGTTCTGTGCGATATCCACTCTTAGGTCCGCAGGTAAGTGGCTACCCAATGCAGTTTCCGATTTCATTGGATAGCCGGTATAGCATTTGTATGTTAGTATGGCGATTGCAAATGAATAAGTACTTATACGTTGAGCTTCCTTCTTGGAAAATCTAAATGGCCATATTCCTCCAGCGTGTGAAAGTAATTTGATAGGATAGTAGTCCATGATTTAATCCAGAAAAGTAATAAAGGTCACTGAAACAAAACCATTCGAATCAAGAAACTATTGCCACTAAAAGTCGTGTGTGATATTCTCAACAAAAGAAATAACTATGTCATCCTCTGTGATTTTAACGAAATGTGGAAACTTGTAACCGAATACATGAATTGCATTACAGTATTTGGAACGCCCTGTGGCAAATACATGAAGACTTCCGCGATACGTTTATCGAAGGAAAGTGTATATTTTGAATACTGCTTTCCAAACTTAGCTCAAGAAGATCAAACTCTAATTTTGTGCGTATGTGGAGGAACTCATTATCTCAAGGATACCTGCCAAAAAGTGCCATATAATTGAATTCTATTCGATCAAAGTGTAATTTTGTTCGTATGTGGAGGAACTCATTATCTTTAGGATACCAGCCAAAAAGTGTCATTTGATTCAATTCTATTCGATTTCCTCCGGACAAAGGATGGCATGCGATCATCACAAGCCACAAATTTGTTGATAAGTGTCACACATAATTTGCATCCAACAGACAAGATTCTCGAGCCTGAAGTTAGTGCCGTTGACAATTGGGCCAAATTCAAAGCGTTAGATTCCTTGAGCACGACAATTCCATGCTTGATTCCTTTTCAATGCAGAAATCAGGAATAACAGTTCAAGAATTAATGTACAACCAATTACTATGATTACATTGAAATGCATCTTGTGCTACTCTAACTTCCAACTAGAATCATAGACAAGCTTCAACATGAATGCTGTATGAATATTGTTTCATGACACAAACTCTCAGTATAATGCATGGACATGCCTTCCAGAGATATGGCATTTCCCTTGTTGTTAATTTGAAGCCATGACTTTCTGGTAAATCCTCACCTTCACATTCTTGGTAGGTCTCCTTGGCTAACTCTAATTAGTGTTTCTTGGCTTCCCTACAATTTGGATCCATTCCCCCAATATCAGCATCTCTTGTTACGTATCATTTGTAAGCAATTCAAAGCATGTATCATGAACGGATCAGCCTTCCTTATGAATCTTTAATCTTTTCGGCTATGTTTCGTTCTTCAAGTGTCAATACCTAAACGAATGTATTTTCCGTTCGTACAACCCATTTTCAGCTTTATTCCATGTCTACCCAGTTGGAGGTGAGATATCCTCAATCATTTTCTTCAACCATTTCCAAGCCAATTTAGTATCCCTAATGGCAGAGATCTTTATACTTTCATTGAAATGTATTTCTTACTCCAGTTTCCGTCTTTGACAAAACACAAGTCTGTAGGTGGGTCATATGCCTTGGATATCAATAGCTTTCCTAAAATCCTGTTCTTGATTTTAGACAGTAATTTCCTTCTCTCAATTTTTAGTGTTCATTTATTTTCTAAGCGCTGTCTGCGCTTCGGTACTTTTCCAAAAATAAAAAATCAGCTATATTTCTCCTTTCATACTCAAAACATGCAAAACAACTACTTTTTGTCATCAACAATCATCTTGGTCGGTCCATGATCAGTTCTCGAATTCAAGCCAACCAGAACGGAATAAATCGCTTACTGCATCCCTCGACAACAAAGTTTTTTGCTCGGAGCAAAAGAATGGCTTCAGAATTATGTGGTGTTTATAACTCACACGTTGAAGGCGATAAGGTATACTTGACCATGCCAATGACTAACATCTCCGTCCCTAATATTCAAGTGAAAGAGCCAAATGATAACGATATGATACCAGAATCAGTCTTAAACTACGAGCGGCAATTGCGAAAGGCCCAAGCTGCCAAAAAAGCAAATACTCAAGTGACCAAAGAAGAACATCTTCACGTGGTATACGAGGATGATGTTTTAGTTGTCGTCAATAAACCATCTGGCATACTTTGTGTTCCCGGAATTAATGCACACTCCTCACTTCTGACTATAGTTCAGCAAACATATGCTCCAACTGTACAACAGATCGATCGACTGGTAGTACATCGTCTTGATATGGATACATCGGGTTTGGTTGTCTTTGGCCGGAATGTTGACATTGTAAAGAAACTTCATCAGATATTTCGTAATCGCGATGTCGAGAAGAGTTATGAAGCTCTTGTCTGTGGCCATATTCAGGAAAATTTTGGACGGATCGATTTACCCCTACAACGAGATCATGATCGTCCACCCTTTATGAGAGTAGCGACGCCTCGTTCTGAATTGGCAGCAAGTCAAGTCGTACAAGACTTACAATCTCATGGGTGGAAGAAAATTATGCAACGGCGTCCAAAGTCGAGTCAGACAGAATTTGAGGTGTTGTCTCGAGAATACATGGGTGAGACAAATCTTCCGGTGACACGACTTAAACTGATACCCATCACAGGACGGACACATCAATTGCGAGTACACTGTGCAGCCTTGGGACATCCCATTGTTGGTGATCCAACGTATGGAGTATACGGAGAAGCATCGGCCAATGGCGGCATTGAAGAATTCTATATGGATGCATTATCACCCAACAGAGCATCACTCGATTTACAAAAACAAATTGATGCCCTCCATATTGAAGCGATGTGCCTCCACGCAAGGAAGCTAATTATTCAACACCCGATTTCTGGTAATCTCATGACATGGGAAGTACCACCGTCATTTTGATGAATGGAATGTCAACTAGACCAAAGAGCAACGGCAAGCGGTAAAGCAACACTTCTTGTTAAGGAGTACACGGACTTGATTGCTCAGACCAATTCATTATTTGAGAGTTCCTTTACTAATGGGTATTCTTCTTGTTCTTGCACGACACTAGGGAAAAGACAATAGGTTAATTGTTGTCACAACAAAAATGTTACGTCTTGCTTTTGCACAAAAAGGGCGATGGAACAAACGTTTTTTGTCTTTAAATCTCGTGCACTAAATGAACATGACGTTTCTAGTAACAGCTCAGAAACAATATTCTTGTGCTTAAACAGATATTTAGGATGTTGAATGATCAGTATTCTTAGTTGATTGAAACTATTCAGGTTGTCTTGAATATGTTTGAAGACAAGGAGATGGCATATGATGTTATGGTGTCCAATGTATGACATGTTTAAACTACTGAAGTTACCTTCCGATTTTCCTAATGCCAAAATAATAAGGAGTTACTATTTTATAGAGCCCAATTCTGCAATGACTTTGTTGGTATTCTTTCCAATTTTGATGCAAAGCTGCTGCACCGTGCATCGAAAACAAACATATTCTTGATTTATTTATAAATCCATTAGTTTTTGGGACTTTTCCATGCCATCTCTGCCTGATGTTAATTTAGTACTCTTGTTCCTCAACTGGATGGTGTGTATTGTAACACACCCTCTCCAATCTGTATTTCGGTTTTCAACTATAAGTTTTACTTCTTTGTTGTTGCAATTTTCAATAAATCATCCTTAATAGAATCTCCTCATGTTTGTTGGACTGCTCATTTTCATTTATTTTGGATTGAATAATAATTGCTTCTTTGAGTCATAACTTGCCTGTCGTATTTTTTTCACATTTTCATTATCTTCAAGGTTGAAATTTTCATCCTCTTCGTATTTTTGCTACTAATGAATCCTCCCCTTCAGTCCAAGAGGAGTCATAGAATTGTTCTGTATGTATTTTGATACCCACAGGCGTATTCTCTTTTTTCCATGACAGTAGATCAAATACATTTGAGTTATCAGTATTTCTGTTGTTGTGTTAAATCCTTTCCTTAGGTCTCTCTTGATAATTATCTGTATACAATCAAGTTCTCTTGTGCGTTGTTTATTCTTAGGTTCATGTTCATGATGGGTTGGATATAGTTTCCAAAGGGAATTATACAATCGATGTTCTAATCCAAGTTTTCTTGATGCATGATCATTTGCGGGATGCACATTGATGAGATAGCACTTAGTTCTTTCACATAATACCCTTTGAGGAAGATGTAAGAGTTGCGACAACTTTGCGGTTCATACATATATTTTTGCTTTTCATTATCAAAATGGCCAATCAATACATTCCCAACACATATTTTTTCTGAGTCATTTGAATTTTGATTAACCAATGGAAGAACAGAATTATAATTTATTCCTTCGGTTCATAATGTAGAATAACCGTAGGTCCGGATTATCTTTTTAACCCCTGATTCGCTGGCACAAACATTCATCTTTCGCCGCTAAATTTTTTTCGAATTTTTCGCCGGCCCATTCGTTTGATAGTAGATATTTAAAGAAATGCATTTGGAAAAGCGTCAAGACAACGAAAATGACAAGATTGATTCACAAGACTAGAAGATAAAGTGGAATCTTGCTCTCCATAAAAAATCTTTCCTTTGGATCAAACCATGTTTCACCTCTCCCGAAATTTCATGCTGATGTTATGGTGCGGATTGATGATGACAGTGCCTTGTTTGGCACAACCCCGCATTATTGGTGGTGATCCTGTGGGAGAGGACAGATTTCCATATTTTGCACTTCTTCGCATATCTTTCACGCAAAGTGGGAGACAACTAATTTCTCAATGTGGAGGAACACTCATTACCTCCCAGACAATCCTGGTAAGATACAGCAGCAAATGTGAATAGAGGCGGACAAAGCAAGAGAGAAACACTACTCACTAGTTTTATTCCTTGCACCTAAACACAATCTTACTCTTTTGCTTCGTTTGGGTCTCTCTTTTGACGGTTACAACTCAATTTTCAACTCCAGACTGCCGCTCACTGCCTTGATATCAAGGGTATCTCGTCTATCACAGCGACACTTGATTTCTATAGCCTCGATAATGATCCAACGTCTGTGCGTGTTGCAGGCAAGTCTTGGTCTTTGCATCCGTCGTATGACGCAGTCAACATAAGAAATGATATTGGAATTATTACACTTGAAACCGCAGTATCTATCAGCCCTATTCAACTATCATTTGAGGACGGCTTTCCTGTATCGGGGACAAAAACAAAAGTAATTGGTTTTGGTGCAACAAGTGGTATTAGTCAACAAGGGTCTAGAGAACTTCTAGAAGTCGATCTAATGGTTAAATCCAACAACGAGTGTAAGAGTTTTTATAGCACTGTATCTACAAAGCTCCAAATTTGTGCTGGAGAATTTCTTGGCAAGGTAAGATTGCCAATCAGATTCATTCCAATGATGTGCTAGACTACCTTCTCATATCGTTTGGTATCATCAGAATCCCTGTTTCGGAGACTCCGGAGGTCCCATGATTGTTGAGGCAGGAGGATCGAGAAAGCAGGATACAATTGCCGGTTTGGTTTCTTTTGGGGGGACCGGATGTTTCCTTTTTCCCGCTGTCTTTACTCGAGTCAGTGCTTACAAGGATTGGATCGTTCAACAGGCTTGCCAGGGGAGTAATGGCCTGCCGGATTGGTGCTCCAATGGGGTCGGCAATACTGTCACACCTGCAACTCCCTCGCCAAATATTCGACCATCGACACCACGGCCTACTCGTCTTCCACCATCATCAATTGGAAACCCGGGATGTTTTGCGGCTTCAACAACAGTTGAAGTCTTGGGTAGGGGATCCGTCCCTATGAAAGACCTTGTACAAGGTGATTTAGTTCTCACTGAAAATGGAAAATATGAACCCATCTACACCTTCGGTCATTATGCGCCTGACACTGTAGCATCGTTTCTTGATGTAAGAACCACCATCAGCACTTTGAGACTTACCAAACATCACATGGTATACATCAATCAACAAGGACAACCTATCGCAGCTTCTCAATTGAGTGTAGGAGATCTTCTACGCACTGTTGCTTCAGAAACAGGAGAGCCCATTTTAGCAATACGAGGGGTTCGAGAAAAAGGATTGTATGCACCCTTTACTCCATCCGGAAAAATTGTAGTTAATGGCATCATTGCATCTGTCTATATGACAGTGCTTGGTGAACGTACCATTGATCTTGGTTGGACTCATATCAGCCCTCATTGGATGAGCCACTCAATTCTTTTCCCCCATCGATTTCTTTGCTATCATATCAAAACCTGCTCAAATGAGACATTCACTCAGGAAGGTATCAATACCTGGCATGCTGTTTTATTCCAGGCATTTCAGAGAGTTCTCAAATTAGGCTATGTTATGAAAATGACAATTTTCCATTTGCTACTTTTTCTTGCAACGTCAGCCTGTCTAGTAGAGTCATCTTTGCACATTGTGAGTTGGATAACTGTCTTTGTAATAACATACCTTTTTGCAGTGTCCAGTCGACGACTCGTAAAGAAGTGAATGATCATGCGCCTGAGTCACATTATCGGGTAATAGTACTAGAAAAAGAAGATTCTAATTTCTTATTTTATGCATGACATATTGCAAATCAAATTTTCGACAAGGAATATATTCAGCAAATCTATTACACTGAAAATGTATCTTAACTAGTCAGCAGAAATGATAGATGTGATCTTCTCTGAAAAAAATATAGAGATATCATCATACATGTTTCCATCTCACTCAATATTCCATTTTGCTTTGACATTTTAGCTTGGTCTGTTATTATACTTCTATGGACCTTTCCCACAACATTGGTAGTGGATATCAAGGAGACACAGAGTTTCGTATAGAATACAGATATAAAGCAGAAAGTGCTGAATCTTTGGACACTATGTGGATTTGAGATAATGGACCTTCATGCCACTGCTACAACAGTGACAAAGGAGAGGCTTTTTCAGAGAAGATAGCAGCTGGAAATGGATCATGGAACGCACCAAGATAGGATCACTAAGATCTGAAGTTGAACAGAAATTTGGAACATCCTTTTATATCTTAATATTCTTACTGGGAAAGGGGCAGAGCTCATCCTTATATTTCAACCTCTCCCGAGCAATGACTGCATTAATGTTGTGCAATCCTTGTTGTTGCACTCTGTTACCATGCGGAACGCCACGCATCACTAATAGAATGCACATCACAGGATAGCACCAATTCCTTGTTTGTCAGTTCATTTATATCAATGATCTTCATATTTCTTTTTCATTCTATGATCAAGCTCACTTTCATTGATGGTAAGTGACAATGGCAAGTTTCCAGCTAAGTATGAGAAAGCTTAAGATAATCTAAAAAGGTCAGAAACCAGTTTGATAAGAGATCATATGCAAAGAGTTCAGGGGGATACATTTGCAGGGTGTTTGATACAATTTAGCTGTCAATACGTAAAAAGCATTGGGTGTTTGATATCATTTAGTTGTCAATTTGTAACAAGCAAGTGGGTGTTCAAGGTGAAGGAAAATGGCGTATGTCAAGGTCAATTAGTAACCAGTGGATGTAGTTGAGTACTAGGATGTGACCTCAATGACAGCTTTGCTCCAGCAGTCTATGATGTATTGTTCCCACTTTTGTAATAGCAATGATAGAAGATAAAAAACATTAATCAGTGATCTGGAAATGGCTTTCCTATTAGGAGACCTGAAGGAGATTTTCATGAAATTCTTGCCTGGAATGGAAGCAGACAAGGATAAACTTCCGATTTCGAAGAAGGGTATTAGCGGATTAGTACATGGATTTTTATGAGACGCTAGTGGAAGTTTTCAAGAGTTGTGGCTTTTACAGGAAGCCAAGTTGATCCCTGCTCATGGATGAAGAATTCATCCAATAGGTTTGGATAAAAGGTGGAACACCAGCTGTCCTACTCTTTACGCTGCAAGAATGCCCAGGAAGTAGAAAGGAAGAGCTTGGATGATTTGACCGTCATTGATTTATCATTCAAGTGAGAAGAATTTCAGGGAATCCACTACTGAACCTTTTTCCTTTTCTATGGAAACGTCCTGGCAGAGCAGAGGAATTTTCTATGACGAGGTCGAAGTGGAACCAGTTAAAATTTTGCACGATCGACGTTTACAGGTACATTTTGCTGTTGTGACAATTCCAAATTGAATGAAGGACGCGTCATACATGATCATCCTATACTCGCCGTAAATATATAATTTTGGAGGATATAATGATAAAAGTAATAATATCAATATGGTTGCTATTACCATTATGCTTCGGTTTCAATAATATAACGACACGAATTGCTGGTGGACAGGATGTTGGATGGGATCTATATCCTTACTTTGCCTTGTTGGAAATTAAATGGAAGCAACAAACTACAGATCCCATTATTACAAATTGGTGCGGAAGTGTTGTGATTGCAAGTTCATCTTTATTGGTATGTACATTTTCTCTATTGAATGTTCAGAGTTATATCATGACTCATTTCTTTCTTCATCATACCTCATTCCTTTCTTCAAGACTGCAGCTCACTGCCTACAAAAGCCGAATATTGAGTCCGTCACTGCCACAATCGGAATTTATGATGTGGAAGATGACCCAACGCGACAAGTTGTGACGGCTCAATCATGGGTATTGCATCCTTACTATGATCCTTTGAAGGTTCGCAACGATATTGCTATTATCCGATTAGAAACTACAGTGAACGTGAAACCTGTATCGATAACATTTGAAAATGGATTTCCGAAAGTGGGGACGATGACCAAAGTAATTGGATTTGGAAAGACAAGTCCAGATGAAGAGGAAATATCTGATGAACTTTTAGAGATCAGACTTACAGTATCGAGACCTTCCTATTGCCAAGAAAAATTTGGGAAGGAAAATTTTATCAGCGCAACTCAGATATGTGCAGGTGGTTCTGGTAAGGTAAGTAAATATATACATTTCAAACTTTTCATCATCACCTATGATTCACATAAATTTGTGGCTTGAAAGGTTCCATGTACTGGTGATTCGGGCGGACCAATGATTGTCAAAGGATTTTCAGGAAAACCCGACAAAGTCGCTGGCATAGTATCCTTTGGAGGAATAGAGTGCAATCAGCAGCCGGCAGTTTTTACTCGAGTAAGCGCTTACAAATTATGGTTGGAAGGAAATCTGTGTCGAGGAGGCCAGTCCATTCCACCTCGTTGGTGCCATCACGGTGGTCCTAATGGAACTCCTAATAAACCGCCAATAAAGGGGGGTAAGCCACAGCCTTGACCACCAGGCTAAATGATTTGTTCCCATTTCGATTGGATTTGACCAAACTCTAGATACTGAATATTCGACATGATGAATACCTCTGTAACAAAGAATGTTTGAAATCAAGTTCCATCCAACTCTCCGTATGAAAAGTTAAGGAAAAGATTTCTGTACAATAAATTGGCTGTCTAATTTTCTAAAACCAAGTTTATGTGTCGTCATTATCGCTGTTCCATATTTTGAATATGTCTGGGGTCATTATTGTCCTCGTTTCCTGCTATCGTTTCCACTCAATAGCTTACAAGATATCGTACTTACAACGTCACAGCGAAGCCGTTGACAGACTGCCGACAATGCGCAAGTAGTAAGTGGATGCATGTAAAGAGAGGAATATGGGTAATGAGGAAGTTGCCGATTTGCCTTAGAATACAAACATGAGATGGGCTTTGTCAACGCAATTCAACATTCAAAGCTATACTACAATAGCAAGTCTTAAAAAGTATGACATACTATTCCCTATTCTTTTTAGCTGTCGCCGTTCATAATGCTCTATAGCTGACTTGATAAATTAAATTAAAACAATCAAATTGAAATTGGGAACAAGAGTTAAGAATTTTTTTTAACTAGTGAGAATTGACAGTATTATGATTGACATAAATGAGGCCTGACTCTGAAACGAATAGGGACATACTTCCCTACATCTTGCTCTTTGTCAAAATAACTACATTCTTCAGACAGACGGCAAATCTAGTTACCCTTTGCCGAGGAGATTGATCTTTGTAACATCGTGCCCTTATATTGTTGAAAGGATCCTATTCTTTACCTAGAACAAGACCTAAAGCTGTTATTGAGATAAACCACTAGATTATTAAAAGTATGAGGATGTAATTTCCGATTCACATTTCGACGGGTTTCACGATCTTAGAAATCCAAACTGTCATATAGAGATCGGCATCCTCGGTTGGAGTTGCACTAGATTTGTTCTGCCCTTGTATTAAATAATCTTACGTCATCCATCGGTTATTCTCACGTCTTGACGTTATTCTCCAACGGCTTCCGGTGTCACTCCATCGGTCGAGCACAGCGCTGGACGATCCGTCCAACACACTCCTTCAAAATGTATCGTATCATCCTTGCTTTTGGTTGATTTCTCCCATTATGATTTTTCTTAACATCATGAACCGCTTGCCTTGTAGAGGCTTTGTAAAAAAATCAGCCACCATATTTTCCGTAGGGCAATGAATAAGCTCAACTTCACCAGATTTTATTCGGTCCTTGATAAAATAATATCGAATATTTATGTGCCTTGTATTGCGAGAGCTTGAGTTAATTCCATTCTTCTCCAGATACATGGCACTTTGGTTGTCTTGAAAAAGGATGTTACGATATATTTTGATTTCCTGTG
>CAAAJI010000360.1:43274-55563 GCA_900642245.1 Fragilaria radians
CTGGAGGTCCCATGATTGTTGAGGCAGGAGGATCGAGAAAGCAGGATACAATTGCCGGTTTGGTTTCCTTTGGGGGAACCGGATGTTTCCTTTTTCCCGCTGTCTTTACTCGAGTCAGTGCTTACAAGGATTGGATTGTTCAACAGGCTTGCCAGGGGAGTAATGCCCTTCCGGATTGGTGCTCTAATGGGGTCGGCAATACTGTCACACCTGCAACTCCCTCGCCAAATATTCGACCATCGACACCTCGGCCTACTCGTCTTCCACCATCATCAATTGGATCCTCGGGATGCTTTGCGGCTTCAACAACAGTGGAAGTCTTCGGTAGGGGATCCATCCCAATGAAAGATCTTGTACAAGGTGATTTAGTTCTCACCGAAAATGGAAAGTATGAACCCATCTATACCTTCGGTCATTATGCGCCTGACACTGTAGCAACGTTTCTTGACGTAAGAACTGCCATCAGCACTTTGAGACTGACCAAGCATCATATGGTATACATCAATCAACAAGAACAACCTATCGCAGCTTCTCAATTGAGTGTAGGAGATCTTCTACGGACTGTTGCTTCAGAAATTGGAGAGCCCATTTTAGCAATACGAGAAGTTCGAGAAAAAGGATTGTATGCACCGTTTACTCCATCAGGAAAAATTGTAGTTAATGGCATCATTGCATCTGTCTATATGACAGTACTTGGTGAAAAAACCATTGATCTTGGTTGGATTCACATCAGCCCTCATTGGATGAGCCACTCGATTCTTTTCCCCCATCGATTTCTTTGCTATCATATCAAAACCTGCTCAAATGAGACATTCAATCAGCAAGGTATCAATACCTACCATGCTGTTTTATTCCAGGCGTTTCAGAGGCTTCTCAAACTAGGCTTTGTTATGAAAATGACCATTTTCCATTTGCTACTTTTTCTTGCAGTGTCAGCCAGTCTAGTAGAGTCATCGTTACACATTGTGAGTTGGATTGCTGTGTTTACAATAACATACCTTTTCGCGTTGTCCAGTCGACGGCTCGTAAAGAAGTGAATGATCATACGTCTGAGTCACGTTATCGGGAAATAGCAATACAATTAGTAAAAGATGAACCAATTCAATTCAAATTTCTCATTCTATGCTTAAAACTTTGCAAATCTTGAAAAAGCTTTCGATGAGGAATATATGTAGTTCTAAAATGTATCTTAACTAGTTAGCAGGTATGATAGAAGTGATTGAATCTAGGAAGAACAAGTATAGAGCAATCATCATAAATGTGTCCGTCTCACTCAACATTCCATTTTGCTTCAACATTCCCGCAGCATTTGTAGAAGATATCAATGAGACGCAGGAGTTATGTATGGAATACAGAGTAAAACTGGTAACGCACCAACATTGCCACGCTACTTGGAAACATTTCCTCATCCCATTCTACCTCCATCCTTAATTCTTTAATTTCCTTCTATTGAATCCGTAGATAGTAAAGCTTCATTGATATGTACCACTATTATCTACGTTAAAAGTATTAAACGCAGATGATGGATGACTACTCAACTACATATATACTAACACATGATTGAATTCCGTATAAGATTTTTGTCATGAAGTCCATTAAAGATTAAGATAACAAATCAATGGGTGAACTGCCAAGGGGAGTTGAGAATTTGATATCAGAAGAGTTTTGGAGTCTTCTGCTGATGTACCTTTCAATATGAAGTTAGAAAGTGCTGAATCTTTGGACAATATTTGGATTTGAGATAATGGAACTTCATGTGACTGCTACAGCAGTGATAAAGGGGAGGTGGTTTACTCAGAGAAGATATCAATTGGAGTGGATCATAGAAGCCACCAAGATTGGGCCACAGATGTTGAACATAAATTTGGGCTCTGAGGAACGTAAAGTGCTCTTGAAGTTGAATTAATCTCTCCGGCATCAACAGGGATATCAAGAACCGACTTTGAATCAGAAATGAAGAATTAATCGTTGGGAGACAACAAAGCTAGCTCTTCTTCAGGTCTTGAACATCAAGAACGGATTTGTCAACAAAGTCAACTCCTCCTTTCGCAAAATCATACTACACCAAGAGGTCAGGAAAATACACAAAGCTTAGGAAAGAATGAAGCACGCATTCTCAAGACAACAGCAATGCCTTAGGAAAAGAAATTATTTGAAACATTTTAATTGTACCAAGGTTGCCCGTAAAGATTTCCTCCTTCAAATCTGCATCCAAAAAGGGAAAAGATCTCTCGGACATAGACTCCATAATAACATTGTTAGAAAAGGATTTTAAATGTCACATCATTCACAACTGGGACTTGGCTGTACCCTTGGGCCATCGATCAGGCTTGCGTCACATCATTTAACTTCATTCTGGTGATCCACTTGCTCTTGACGCACAAACATTTAGTTCTTGAGTCTATCAAAGCTTCCTGGCTCTCTGGACCTTCAAGCGTTATCAACGCAATGTCTCCTTGGTCTAGAATTATTTCCCTTCCTGATTTTGATGTAACCAAATCCTGTAAGCACCTGAATTGAACCGATCTTGCAGTTTCTTCACTTTCATTAGCAACATATGTTTTGGAGTCTTCCTTTCAATCTCAACCAAGCAGGTGGCTTTAACATGTCCTTCGTTTGGGCAATAGGCACAGAAGAGGGATTTGGAGCATTTATCAC
The DNA here is from genome assembly GCA_900642245.1 of Fragilaria radians. Classification (NCBI taxonomy): domain Eukaryota; phylum Bacillariophyta; class Fragilariophyceae; order Fragilariales; family Fragilariaceae; genus Fragilaria; species Fragilaria radians. Next base: position 45,933 of record CAAAJI010000360.1, read on the forward strand.
ATTGTATTTGCAGCATTGCTTTCATGCAAGCCTTGTTGTTGCAATCTTTTGCCATGTGGAACACCACTTTATCAGAAATAGAATGCACGTCAATGGATAGCACCGACTCCTTATTTGTCATTTCATTTACATTTTAGATCTTCATAATTCTTTTTCATTCTAACATGATTGCTGATTGACCTCACTCTCTTTGATGGTAGGTGACCATCACAAGTAACTAGCTAACTACCTACAAGGAATCATGGGGTCATATAGTAGAAGGACACCAAAGAGGTTTATATGAGACCGTTTATAAAGAATTCAGGGAGACGCAATTGCAGGTTGTTTGCCAACATTTAGCTGTCAATATTCAACAAGCAAGTGGGTGTTCAAGGTGAGGTGAAATGACGTATTTCTAGCTCAATTTTTTCCCCTGTGGATGGAGTTGAGTACCAGGAAGTGACCTCAATAACACCTTTGCTCCAGCGCTCTATGATGTAATGTTCCAACTCTTATGATTGCATGATAGAAGCTAAATGACAAAATCAATGATACGAAAACGACTTTCCTTAGAAGGAGACTTAAAGGAGATCTTCATGGAAGTTTTGCATGGAATGGAGGCAGACAAGGATAAACTTCTGATTTTGAAGGAGGGTATTGGGGGATTAGTACAAAGTGCTAGTCATTTTTATGAGAAACTAGTTCAAGTTTTCAAGAGTTGTGGCTGTACAGGAATCCAAGTTGATTCTTGCATGCGGATCAAGAGTTCATCCAATAGGTTCGGGTGAAAAGGTGGAACACCAGCTATCCTTCTCTTTACGTTGCAACATTGCCCAGAAAGTTGAGAGGAAGAGCTTGGATGATGTGACTTCCTTGATTTTTCATTCAAATTTAGGGAATCCACTACTGAAACACACAGAAAAGTATGTGTGTTTTCCTTTTTATTTGGAAGGGGAATTTTCTATGACGAGGTCGAAGTGGAACCAGCCAAAAAAATTTTGCACGATCGACGTTCACAGGGACATTTGGCTGTTGTGACAATTCCAAATTGAATGAAGGACGCGTCATACATGATCACCATATACTCGCCGTAACTATACAATTTTGGAGGATATAATGATAAAAGTAATAATATCAATATGGTTGTTATGGTTGTTACTACCCTTATGCTTCGGTTTCAATAATATAACGAAACGAATTGCTGGTGGACAAGATGTAGGATGGGATCGTTATCCTTACTTTGCCTTGTTGGAAATTAAATGGAAAGATCAACCTTCAGATCCCATTCGTACAAATTGGTGTGGAAGTGTTGTGATTGCAGTTTCATCTTTATTGGTACGTCCCTTTCTCTATTGAATGTTCAATGATACATCCTGACTCATTTGGTTCGTCTAGACTGCAGCTCACTGCCTACAAAAGCCGAATATTGAATCCGTGACTGCCACAATCGGAATTTATGATTTGGAGGATGATCCAACGCGACAAGTTATAACGGCTCAATCGTGGGTATTGCATCCTTACTATGATCCTTTGAAGGTTCGCAACGATATTGCTATTGTCCGATTAGAAACTACGGTGAACGTGAAACCTGTGTCGATAACATTTGAAAATGGATTTCCAAAAGTGGGGACGATGACCAAAGTAATTGGATTTGGAAAGGAAAGTCCTGATGAAGAAGAAATATCCGACGAACTTTTGGAGATCAGTCTTACAGTATCGAGACCTTCCTATTGCCAAGAAAAATTTGGGAAGGAAAATTTTATCAGCTCTACTCAGATATGTGCAGGTGGTTCTGGTAAGGTAAGTGAATATATACATTTCAAACTTTTCGTCGTCACCTATGATTCACATCAACTTGTGGCTTGAAAGGTTCCATGCACTGGTGATTCTGGAGGCCCAATGATTGTCAAAGGATTTTCAGGAAAACCCGACAAAGTCGCTGGCATAGTATCCTTTGGAGGAATAGAGTGCAATCAGCAGCCGGCAGTTTTTACTCGAGTCAGCGCTTACAAATTATGGTTGGAAGGAAATCTGTGTCGAGGAGGCCAGTCCATTCCACCTCGTTGGTGCCATCACGGTGGTCCTAATGGAACTCCTAATAAACCGCCAATAAAGGGGGGTAAGCCACCTCCTCCAAAGCCTTGACCACCAGGCTAAATGATTTGTTTCCATTTCGATTGGATTTGACCAAACTCTAGACACTGAATATTCGACATGATGAATACCTCTGTAACAAAGAATGTTTGAAATCAAGTTCCATCCAACTCTTTGTATGAAAAGTTAAGGAAAAGATTTCTGTACAATAAATTGGCTGTTTAATTTTTTAAAACCAAGTTTATGTGTCGTCATCATCGCTGTTCCATCTATTGAATATGTCTGGGGTCATTGTTGTCCTCGTTTCCTGCTATCGTTTCCACTCAATAGCTTACAAGATATCGGTGCTTTCAACGGCACAGAGAAGCCGTTGACAGACTGCCGACTATGGGCAAGTAGTAAGTGGGCGCATGTCAAGAGTGGAATATGGGTAAGGAGGAAGTTGCCGATTTGCCTTAGAATACAAACATGAGATGGGCTTTGTCAACGCAAGTCAACTTTCAAAGCTATACTACAATAGCAAGTCTTAAAAAGTATGACATACTATTCCCTATTCTTTTTAGCTGTCGCCGTTCATAATGCTCTATAGCTGACTTGATAAATTAAATTAAAACAATCAAATTGAAATTGGGAACAAGAGTTAAGAATTCTTTTAACTAGTGAGAATTGACAGTATTATGATTGACATAAATGAGGCCTGACTCTGAAACGAATAGGGACATACTTCCCTACATCTTGCTCTTTGTCAAAATAACTACATTCTTCAGACAGACGGCAAATCTAGTTACCCTTTGCAGAGGAGATTGATCTTTGTAACATCGTGCCCTTATATAGTCCTCTTTGTCTGCTAGTTTGTTCAACTCAATAGAATAACTATTGACATGGCATCGTGACTCAATAAGTCAGAATACTCACTATTGACGTTTCAATCATTTTTGTTTACTGCTTCTGACTCATTCTCAACATCCTCCATCATCTTGCCGCTTATCAACTTACTAGTTGAATTCATCGAGTTGATAATGTTGAATCCAAAAACATGAATGATCCGATGTATCACCATAGGCATCACCTTGATAATCTTCAGCACCATCCCATTGAATGAGACTAGTACATATTCCTTGCACGTGATAAGGCTGCATGATAAGTTTGTTGAACATTTTTCTTGACTCACAAATTGTATGTAAAGGAATTTTTGTTTTACTGCCTATTTTACGCTAATTGGTTTTTATGCTACTAATGGAGCACACCAGCATCTAGCCATTAGTTCCTAGTTATCGTCGTTAAAATATTCTACATTATGTGCAACAAACCAACTTTTCTTTTTGTTTTGTTTTACTATACTCTCAAAAGTGGATGTTGAGCTTTACTGAGTGTGTACTCTAGGTACACAGTTGCCTGCGAATATGTCTCGTTAACTAGAAAATACCTGTGATTGAAGGAGGCGACAGAGAGCGTAACTTGATAATCAAAGAGTGAGGAAGGTATATGAAACTACCATCGCTTTCAACGATTCACAGCCTGCAAATTCATTCTTGATCTTAGCAATAAAGGTAAACTTAAGCATGTATGAGCATTAGTCAACCTGATGTATAATGGATGCAAAACTTTCGTCCCTGTCCAATCTTTCTCTCTTCTTTCTTACAATGACTTAGATGGGATTTTCAAAAGCCGTTGGGCTATTGTTTGCAAGTGAATTTTCACAATTAGGGCAATGCTTTAATTTATATCTCCTTTTCAGCCGCATGCCCAAGCCTGCTCATTATTTATATGGCTTTAGGTTATTTATTTCATGGACACGTTGACAATTGCTCATTGATTAAGTTCTTCAGACATTGCCACGTATGAATACTGTCAACCTTTATGCCAAGCGTTAACTATTGTTTTATCCCTGGTCTTGGCTTCTTCATGTGCCATGGAGATTTTGAATGTCTAATAGAACGTTAAAATTTCAACTAAATCCTGGACAAAAGGTACAATATTGATGATGGCTCTGCTCAATTAACCATGAATAGGATTTAAGAAAAACGCTACACAAACTTTTCCATTCTTCAACTATATTAACAGAAAAAAATAATTTTTAAGACGTTGCCATCGACTAAATTGTTGACTTTTTTAGTTTGGAACTAGGTCCTCTCCAGGTTTAGGGTTCTTCTATTTTTGCATTAAGAATAGCCAAAATAATGTTCAATCTCCTCCTAAGATTTTGAATTTACTTTGAAGAACCACTATAATTCTGAAATTAGTATTAAACACCAATGTTTGTTGAATTCCTCTTCCTGCATTGGATAAAATTTCGTCCGCGCCATACAGGTTTTTCAGTCAAAGCACCTCAGTTTTAACGAAGTTGCGAAGACTCCGTTCAATCTTCATATCATTAAAGCCGTTAAATTTCTAAGCATTGACTGAGTTGGAATTTTCTATCTCGAGGTCTGAATGGTCAAAGTATGAACCAGCCAAATTATGCACGATCCAAATACTTATCCAATTCTTGAGGCTACGGTGAGATTGTCACAACCAAAAAATCTCCACGACATTTACAATTGAGAGGGCAAGAATGGAAAAAGCAACACTATTCTTGTGGGTGCTGCTACCCTTTTGTTTGGGGTCCAGAAATTTGGCGACACGAATTGCTGGTGGAGAAGAAGTTGGAGGGGACCGTTATCCATACTTTGCCTTGTTGGAAATTAAATGGAAGCAACAAACTACAGGTCCCATTATCACAAATTGGTGCGGAAGTGTTGTGATTGCAAGTTCATCGTTATTGGTATGTCCATTTTCTCTATTGAATTTTCAGAAATTGTATCATGACTCACTTTTTTAATCGTCAAGACTGCAGCTCACTGCTTCCAGAAACCCAATATAGAATCCGTCACTGCTAAAATAGGAATTTATGATTTGGAGGACGACCCAACGCAACAAGTTGTGACAGTTCAATCATGGGTATTGCATCCTTACTATGATCCAGCGAAGGCTAGCAATGATATTGCCATAGTCCGATTAGAAACTACACTGAACGTGAAACCTGTATCGATAACATTTGAAAATGGATTTCCAAAAGTGGGGACGATGACCAAAGTGTTTGGATTTGGAAAAGAAAGTCCTGATGAAGATGAAATATCTGACAAACTTTTGGAAATCAGTCTTACCGTCTCTAGGACGTCATACTGCCGAGAGAAATTAGGGACGCCATATGTTGTCACCGCAACTCAGATTTGCGCAGGTGGATCTGGTAAGGTAGGTAAATATATACATTCAAATTTTTCATCATCGTCAATGACTCATACAAGTTTTGTGGCTTTAAAGGTTCCATGCACTGGGGATTCCGGAGGACCCATGATTGTCAAAGGATTTTCAGGAAAACCCGACAAAATTGCTGGAATAGTATCATTTGGAGGATCAGAGTGCAAGGAGAAGCCTGCTGTGTTTACTCGAGTTAGTGCTTACAAGCTATGGCTGGAAGGAAATCTGTGTCGAGGAAGCGAATCCATCCCACCTCGTTGGTGCCATAGCGGTGGTCCTAATGGAACTCCTAATAAACCGCCAATTAAAGGTGGCAAGCCATTTCCTCCAAAGCCTTGACCACCAGGCTAGATACTTTGATTCAATTTTGACAGGTATGACTAAACTCAAGGTGCTATGGATCTATGCTTTCCTCAACTCTGTAGTAAAACATTTTTGAGAGCAAGGTTGATTGAAAGGAATTAAAAGGAATGAAAGGATATCTGTACAGTAAATTGACTGGCTAATTTTCTTAAACCAAATATCTGTGAAGAGATATATTGACTCATTACAGCATTTTATGGATTTCTTAACCGTACTTGTGAACCCGTGATTTTCAATGCATGGATTATTCTTTTTTGTTGTTTCATCTGGTGAATTTTTCAGCGATCCTTGTCATCCTCGTTCCCTAATATCGTTCCATTTAATAGCTTAAAGATATCGGTAATTACAACGTAAATTGAGAAGCCATTCATAGACTGACAATACTTGACACATCTAGGAAGAGGATTATGGGTAAAAACGAAGTTGCAGAGTAGTCTTGGACTACAAATTTGAGATGGGCTCCGTCTGCACAATACCACGAATGTAATTTTCCTAAAATGGAAGGCTCTTATCAACCTTGAATATTTGACATATACCTTAGGTTTTTTCTCATAGTGCTTCGATCAAGGAACAGTTCTGGTGTTCCTATTTATCTATCTAGCCTTTACATTAATAGAAAGCTACCAAATTGAAATTTGCAAGCTATAATTTAGAATTGTTTAACTATTCACAATTTGCATTAACGTGATACACACAAATCATTGCTGCCACCTGCCTTCGTAATAATTAGTGACATGCTTCACTATATCTTGCTTCAACACGGCAAATCCGGCTACATATTGTCAATGAGATTGATTCTTTGCAAAGGCCAAATCTGATAGGCATCTTATCGCAAGCATCGTTGATTTATGCTTAGCTTAAAGTCCTCCAATAAAAAATGTGTTACTGTGCACTTTCTCCAGAAGTATTCACGCTTTACATTTTCAACCTCATGAAGAATGATGAAAGTGTCGTGCACGTTCTACATTTGGTAGCTTGCATTAAAGATCTAATTCTTCATGTAGCCTTTGAACCAGTCCTACTGCCCTTGGTGCCCACTTTAAAGTCAGAGTGATGATAACTTCTTGCTTCTCAGTTGCTACTAGGATTACATCCAACTTGCATTCCTTGCTGAATCCAGCCTAATTGATACCTTTGTTTATCTAGTAGAAATTTTTAGAATATCTACTATATCCTGAACACTAGGTACTGTATCAATTATGATTCTACTTGACTAGCCATGTATACAATTTAGGAAATACTCTAAATTAACCATTCAATTACATTATATTGATATTATTTCATTAATCTGTACTTCTGACATTGTAAGCCACTTGTGAATCGCTACTTTCAACTCAAAAGTTGACTTTTTTACATTTAAAGCCAGGTTACATTTTCACACCTTTCTCTTTTTTGCATTTAGAAGAGCTGAGACCATACTCAATTTTTATCTAAGGATGTAAATCTCCTTCTAAAAAGTAATATAATTCTGAAATTTTGTGTTGAACACCATCTTTTGTCGAACCTCTTCCATCATGGATAACTAAACCTTTCTAAAATGTGGTTCAAATTTTGATTGACCTTAAGGGTCTTGACCTAAGACGTAATTGATCTAATTCCTATGAAATACTGATCGGAGTCGCACTATTGTGGTCCGCCCGTCAAAGGGAAATACGAAATTAGTGTAACAACATAAGATCTACTTAAAGTCACAGAGTTTGGTTTTCAGGACCAAATGTCACATTCACAACAAATGTTCCTTCCTTTTTCACGTGTTGCAATGACTCACTCTTTGATGTTTTCCCATTAATTCAACCGTTATAAGAAATCTGCGGACTCCCGTTGGAATTAGTTGGAATTTTTCTGTGACGTGACGAGTTCTGAATGCTCAATACCCAGATTATGCACGATCCAAATGAAATGGCGCCTTTCTCCTCATCTTGAGGAAACGATAAAGATTGTAACAACTAAATCTTCACAACAATTACAATTGAGAAAGCTTTATGTTAATAGTAATAATATACTTTTTGGTGCTGCTGCCCTTCTGTTTGGGATCCAGAAATTTGACGAAACGAATTGTTGGTGGACAAGAAGTAGGATGGGATCGCTACCCTTACTTTGCCTTGTTGGAAATTAAATGGAGAAAACAAACTACAGATCCCATTGTCACTGATTGGTGTGGAAGTGTTGTGATTTCAAGTTCATCTCTATTGGTAAGTGCGTCCATTTTGTCTATTGAATGTTCGAGATGTATCATGACTCATTTTTTCATTTGTCAAGACTGCAGCTCACTGCTTACAAAAACCCAATATCGAATCCGTCACTGCCACAATCGGAATTTATGATTTGGAGGATGACCCAAATCGTGAAGTTGTGAAAGCTCAATCATGGGTATTGCATCCTTACTATGATCCAGCGAAGGCTAGCAATGATATTGCTATAGTCCGATTAGAAACTACAGTGAACGTGAAACCTGTATCGATAACATTTGAAAATGGATTTCCGAAAGTGGGGACGATGACCAAAGTATTTGGATTTGGAAAGGAAAGTCCTGATGAAGACGAAATATCTGATGAGCTTTTGGAGATCAGTATTACCGTCTCGAGGACTTCACTTTGCCAAGAGAAGTTTGGGAAGCAAAACTTTGTTAGCTCAACTCAAATATGTGCAGGTGGCTTGGGTAAGGTAGGTTCTCTATTTTTAAATTTTTTTCAATCATCATGAATGACTCATACACGTTTTGTGGCTTGAAAGGTTCCCTGTCGTGGTGATTCTGGAGGACCCATGATTGTCAAAGGATTTTCAGGAAAACCAGATGTGATTGCGGGCATTGTATCCTTTGGAGGAATAGAGTGCAATCGGAGGCCTGCTGTATTCACTCGAGTTAGTGCCTACAAGAAATGGCTGGAAGATAATCTGTGTCGACCAAGACAACCCCTTCCACCTCGTTGGTGCGGTAACGGTGGTTCTAATGGAAATCCAAATAAACCACCAATTAAAAGAAGGAATGGCGATAAACCTCTTTCATCAGGTGCTAGACCGTCAGGTCCAATGAAACTAAGATGATTTGTATCATTTCATAATCAAGGTGATCCTTGGCTCTTACCAAAAATTTTGAGACTACTCTGAAGGGTATTTCCAGAGATGCATGAACAGGAAAGGGAGGTTGCAACTGTGTGCTCTTTCGATCGGTTGATTTTAAGGAACCCTTATATTTTCCACGTCATTACCTAATGCATTCCAATGTTATCCAGCACACTCCTGGCTATTAACTTGATTATACTCCAAAATCATTTTTACCCCACCCTTTCTCTTTTTGTTTCAACAAGCAACCTTTTGTGTGTATGACAACAAATTGTTTTGCTACTTAAAAAATGCAATCTCCTCTCTGAATATTATACTCTTGCTTCATTCAATAGCAATTTGAACAAACTTCAATAATAAAATTTCTTTTTCCTTACGATCAATTCTGAATAAAACCTGATGTGTCTAGACACCTTTCCTGTACTCAATCTTAAATTTGGTTCAATACAAATTGTACTTTCGCTGTCTTCAAAAAGCGCACAATTCTTGATAATGTAAAACATGTGAGACTGCTCGTCGAAGTACTCAAGAGTTCTAGCTCTAAAGGAAGCCAAGTTGATCCCTACTTGTGAAACCTTTCCATTTACATCATCCATTGCAACTAACACTGCTTCTGTAAAATTCCTGTTGTTTAACTTCTGATGGATCTACATTAATTATTGTCCTGAACACTGCAGAACCACTCTCTCTACCTGGATGCACTGAAAAAGCTTCATTATACACTCTACATATAACTAAATAAATACTCAAGACATTTGATATTGCCATAACAGGTAAACTGTAAAATAAGCCCTAATCCTCTTCTTGGTCACCCTTTTTCTTTCAGTCTCTGGCACATAATCCTCCACTTCCTAATATAGTATTCACATCAAGATATGAGGGCCCCTCCTTA
>CAAAJI010000361.1:50068-61092 GCA_900642245.1 Fragilaria radians
CAAAACAATGTTTATCAAGGAATGGATGGAGAAAGATGATGAAGTGAGTGTTTTTCTACGTCCGAGGAGATTTGGGAAAAGCACAAACCTCTCCATGTTGAGATCTTTCTTTTCGTTCGGAGCTGAATCGCAAGATTTCAGTGAATTTCTGATTGGCCAAGAGACAGAATTTATGGAAGAGCATTGTGGTAAATATCCTGTTGTGATGATGAATATGAAAGGAATAGGTGGCAATAGTTGGGAAAAAATGTTGGATGACTTGTGGTTGATGTTAAGATTTGTCATGAGCAATCAAGCTGATTATTTGGACGATGGAGATGCTGACATTATTGGAATTAACTTTCGCGATACTAAGGCAAAGCCTGACGAAGCCATCGCCAAACGTTTCTTATTGCGACTGACGTCTCGCCTACACCAAAAAAAGAAGAAAAAAGTGATAGTGCTGGTTGATGAATATGATGCGCCCCTAAATCATGCATTTCGAAAGGGATTTTATGACAGTGCATCTGAATTCTTTGGGTCCTTTTACTCAAACGGTTTGAAAAGCAATGTTGCATTGGAGAGAGCATGCTTAATGGGTATTGTTGAAATGGGAGGAACTGGAATAATCTCTAGAGTGAATAATATAGTCACTTACCCTTGTAATGAAGAAGAGTTTTCACAATACTTTGGATTTACACATCAAGAAGTGTCAACCTTTTTAGACGGAGATAAAAAGAGAATTCAAGAAGTCATGGAATGGTATAATGGATATTATATGGGCTCCAATAAAATGATTAACCCATGGTCATGTTTGAACTATGTCGATTCAAAAATATTGAAGTCATATTGGGTACAAACAGCAAATATTGATTCAATTCGTACAATTATCAATCCAGTATTGAGTATTGAGTTGATTAAAATTTTGGTTCAATTGTATGAGGGAAAAGATTATGAAATTGGTGGATTATCAACAAAAGTAGACTATGGAAGCTCATTTGACATTAAGTTGATTCTATGCTTCTTAGTTCATGCAGGATATCTGACATACAACAAGAAGAAAGTTTCCATGCCAAATCATGAAATCAAATCTGAATGGATAGACTGTTCATTTGGTGTAACAGATTCTGGAATAATTGATTCTCCATTTCAACGAAACATCATGAATGCTTTCAAAGCAGAGTCCTTTGATGCAGAACCACTGCAAAGTTTGATGATTGATAAATTACTGAGTTGCTCTTCTTTTGATACAACAAATGAAAATTCGTATCATATGTTTTTCTATGGCATATTTACTGCAGTTTGTGGTCCAAATGCAACATCAAACAGAGAAGCTGGACATGGTCGATATGACATTGCAATTGTATTTGAAGATATAAAGCGACTAATAGTATTTGAATTCAAGCGCTCAAAGGCTATTGATGATTTGGAAAAGGATGCAAAAGTTGGTTTGAAACAAATCCTTGAAAAGAAATACTTCAGAAATGAGCAGTATCATGATTGGCAGTGTGTTGCAATTGGAGTGTCATTTTTTAGCAGAAAGATGTCTCAACTTGAAAGTAAAACATTTGAAATTTGAAATTCATATTGTAAATTCATGATCTAACACAATTAGGCCTTACTCTTAGATTTTCACAAGATAAATAGGTGTCTGTAGCAATGACTTAACTGAATTGCTTGAGTCTCAACATTTAGAAACAACTTTTTGGATGATGCTGCATAGAATAGTGAATGGTAGACTTAGCTAGTTGTTTTGTTTATTGCAATGTATGATGTATGATATCACGTGGCCTAAATGCAGGAGAACGTGACAACCTTTCATATTCATTCTTGTTAGGTAGTGCTGTACTATATTGCACATCTGTGTTTCTAAGGTGAGCATGGATTACTTGAGCCTTCATGACAACCTTAGGACAGAATGTAAGCTTCACAGGTTTTTCTACCATTCCATGTTTGTGTGTATCCAAGGGATCAAAGAAAAATAATTTCAGATTACTTGCATTGTAGGATTAGCATAAACTACTTGTTTATCCATTTACACTTGATGCAACTTCTTCCTCTGGAACTTCTGCCTTAGCCATGATATCCCATACTTTCTTACTTTCCATGTCATTTAATTTCTGTTTGATTGCATTCCACCATTTCTTGCAATCTGTGGGATCCTTGCAATTCCAAGCTTCTTCAAAGGTTGTAGGTTCTTCAGCCTTTCTACCAATGAACATTCCAATATTTGCATAAATCTAGGTGGGCTTCCCTTCATTGTTCAAACTCATCAACAATTTTGGATGCTTCTGGATAGAAACTACTTTCTATTTGCTTCATCTGATGGTAAATCTTCACATCAACACTTGGCTTATCACCTTGATTACTCAAATTTATACTGGAATCTGGAACATCATTTGTCTCCCTTTGAATGATTATGTCATTGTCATCATCATCATTGTTAATATGATCTGTAACCGGAAATTTTGTGGCAATCCAACAAAAAAGTATTATCCAAGATTAAAAGTGATGATGAAATGTCAGTTCAAGTCATCTGAGCTCCTCAGAAAAAAGCTATGAAGGAAACCGCCATCAACAACTTGGATGTGAGTGCTGAGGAGATGGATTACCAGAAGAAGCTCAAGTGGTTGAAGGACCATGGAGAATTGACTAGAGAAGAAGGTAACAATCCAGGAGAAGAATCCTCTGGCAATGATTCCGCTTGACATACACCCGTGAGATTATTAATTAGTAATAGAATCTGTTATGAATACTTTAATTCCACGGCAACATTACTTAGACCTAGTAAGAAATCTAAAGTAGAGCAATTTTCATCTATAACAATAGGATATATAGCCACCAATGACGCGCATAACAATGAAAGAACTAGTACGCTTCAGTACACTGCTTTAGTGATGCAAGAAAACATGAACCAAGAAGTAGCCAAATTGCTGGAGGCGGGTGCAGACCCTTTTCAGATGAATGAAGATGTTTCCTTCATGGATATAACTGCTGTGTCTGGTGACTTAGCCATGGTAGAGTACACCCTTGAAAAAATGTACAAACTTATTTCAACAATCAAGCATTAAATAAGGAGCCCTTGAAAGGTACCTTTTAAAAATTAATGAGTTATTTTAAAATCTAGAAGATAAAGTGAAAAATCCAAACTTTCACTTCTTGAAAAGTGCTGACACCCAATCACACCAATCCTTTGGTATTAGGCTAAGGGTGAAAGTCAGTTTGCTTGATATGAATTCAATTGTATGAATATTGAATCAACACAAGAATTCAAAGAAGGATTCTCATGTCAACTCACAGTGAAGCACAGCACAGAAGGAGGGTGTATGGTACAGTACATGGAACTATTGGATTACAATTATTTTGGAAAAGGAATAATTTGGTCTGCTCCTTGGCTTGTGTTAATCAATTAACACTTCATAGTAGGTTAATAGAGGATAGCACAGGAAAGCTCGTTAAAAATAGATCAATTGACAAACTTAATGTTGGGGATCAGACGTTAGTGATTTTAACGACACACACTACGTGAAGTGTCCTAAAGAGGGAGCGCATTGTCACATTGCCCTTAAAGCAATTGCAGCAATGATATTATACTTTGCATACATCAAAAGTGAAGGGAGTCAGTGACAGTTTGATAAAGCGTTAAGGAATTAAGAATTTCATTATCTTGCAAAGAAATAATTGTTTTGTGTTCCATTGGTTGAAAAAGAGCAAAGGCTGGATAATTTTTTTATATTTAGATTTCGGGATATATGGTATTAGGTATCTTAAGTTAAGATAAAAGATTTAACAGTTGAATGAGGATTAAAATATATGCAAGATTATACCACTTTGATACTGTCCACATTACCACTACTAATTTCATCACATCAATCACCAAAGCAATGTTACGTTACACATGAGACGACAATTGCGATTACTGTCATTTTATCTGTCTCCCTTACCAACTAAATACGTACAAAGATTGAACAAACCCATTTAGACAAGTCCCTTTTCAAGCATTTTTACCAACACTCGTTTGAAATCATTGAGCCATGTAAGATTATCGTTACGGTACATTCCAACTTGCGTTAACGTCGATGCAATGGGACACATATTTGGTGCTTTGAATTTGCAGTAAGGCAAAAATCCAAATCCAGCCATGTCACGTGCAAGACCAATGTCAACATTGAGCATGAAAATGCGCCTAGGAGGTACACCATCATTGCGAACAAACTGCACCAATCCATTATCCAACTGAATATTCGTCCAATCAGGAGCATCATTAGCAGGATCTGGAGAGCCTGATATTAACTTGTAGTATTCGTTATCTGAATCAGGATTATGGTGAGTTTAATTGTCACAAATCTTACCAAGAAGAAAATGATGATTTGCACTTACCTAACAATTGGGGATTTGTCACCCACCCATTTTCACCTTCATAGCCGCTATTTGTTGGAAGTGCCCTACCCAAAGTGTGTGCTCCCATGAGAGCAACTGTTTCGTTGGCGTTGAATCCAAAATGGTCTGTCATAAAGTCGATCAACTCATGGGTGGTAAAAATAGTAGTTGGGAAATCTGCCCTTGTATCCGGACCCTTTGTAGCGCATTGACTTGAAGGATTGAGTCGACAAGTTCCGACCGTTTCACAGTTCTTACGACCAGTACGGAAGCTTGAGGTAAAGTTAATAAGTTCGGGAGTAGAAACGTCTGCTGCCACCAACACTGCGAGTGCCCAAATATCAGCACGAGAAAATCCAGGACTTTCCAATTCGGTTACAATCGGCGCAAGTGAATCTATGGAGAGCAACAATCCAGAATTGTCATGATTAGTAGAATTGATACAACCATCGCAACCACCTGCAGGACCATTCGGGACACAGTCATGAAATCCCAATCGAACAAGATTCGCTGCGAGTGAAGGATTAGCAAGAATTGCTGTACGAACTCGAAGTTTTGCAGTTTCGATGCTCTGTGTGATATTAGAGAAAACAGTTGGTCTCGATGTTGGCAAATTTGTAGCAGGAATCGTCGGACGTTTTGTTGGAGGCTTAGGTGTTGGATTGAATGTTGGTTTGAATGTCATAGTGAGTGAAGGCTTGAGTGTTGGATTAAGTGTACTCTTAATTGTAGGCGTAAGTGAAGGCTTGAGTGTTGGACTAAGTGTACTCTTAATTGTAGGCGTAAGTGAAGGCTTGAGTGTTGGACTAAGTGTACTCTTAATTGTAGGCGTGAGCGATGGCATAAATGATGGCAGAGGTGTAGGCTTGAGTGTCGGCTTAGGTGTAGGTTTTGATGAAGGCTTAAATGTAGGCGGCAACTTCGGCGCAAATGTTGGCTGAGATGTAGGATTAGGCGAAGTCAGGGACGTCGGTGAAAATGATGGCTTGGGTGTCAGTTTAGGTGAAGGCGATAACGTAGGTGCATATGTTGGCTTATTTGTGGGCTTATGTGTAGGCAGGAAAGTCAGCACAAATGTTGGCTTAGGTGAAGCTACATAAAGAGGCGGGAATGTCGTCGCGAATGATGGCTTAGGTGTAGGTACATACATCGGCGGGGACGTCGGTGCATGTGATGGCTTAGATGTAGGTTTAGGTGAAGGCGGGAACGTCGGTAAAAATGTTGGCTTAGGTGTAGTTACATATAGAGGCGGGAAAGTCGTCGCGAATGTTGGCTTAGGTGTAGGTACATATATCGGCGCGGTCGTCGGTGCATGTGATGGCTTAGATGTAGGTTTAGGTGAAGGCGGGAACGTCGGTAAAAATGTTGGCTTAGATGTGGTAACATAAATAGGTGGGAACTTCGGCGCAAATGACGGCGTAGGTGTAGGTTCCATTGAAGGATTACGTGTGGGCTTAAGTGTAGGTTTGAATATCGGGGCAAATGTCGGCTTGGCGAGTGTAGGCTTTAATGTAGGCGTTAGGGTTGGCTTAAATGTTGGCATACGCGTAGGCTGAATTGTAGGCTTAATTGTAGGTCTTGGCGTCGATGGTGCACCGTGCGATAGTGTTGGCTTAGCAGTGGGCTTACTTGTAGGCATGACCATTGGCGTATAAGTTGGCTTTGGCTTTATTGTAGGCGCAACCGTTGGTGTATATGCTGACTTTGGTGTAGGCTGAATTGAAGGCTTAATTGTCGATCTTGGTGTCGGTTTTAAAGTTGGCATAAGTGTTGGCTTAGGTGTAGGCTTAGTTGTCGGCATTTGTGTCGGCCTTGGTATCGATGTTAAATTTGGCATAAGCGTTGGCTTCGGTGTAGGCTTGATTGGTGTCGGTCTTGGAGTTGGCGATTCCACAGGAGAATAATATGGTGCAAAATCAATCAGGCTTTCCGTGGGGCTAGAAATAGCTATGGCCAGAGGATCCTTAATTACAACAATTTTATTTGTTGCAATTCTATTAGCCGTGGAGATAGGATTAACCGTGGCCAGATGATCTTTTGCCGCAACAGGATCGCTGGACACAACCACAAAACTCTCTTCAGACTGACCGATACTTTGAGCCCACACACCTTGGAAAGAAACTAGGAAAAATATCGTTGACCAAATCATGGCTGGTAGAAGGAAAAAAACTTCGTATTGTGAGAGGAAAGGGGAAAGTCTAATTTGATGGACAATTGTGTGGGTTAAATAACTTTTGTAAATACGACGAGAACTCGGGAATGCACACTTGAAAGTTTAGTTAAATCGTTGACAGTTTTAGATCACGGTTAAATCTTGGAAAACTTCAGTACTCTAAGCCACTAAGGGTTCAAGATATAATAATGTACTTGTCTGCGCGTACGATTCTAAACGTGAAAAGTGATCACTGATTACTTCAATCACGAATCATTCCAATACTTTGGTGCATGATGGTTCTAAAGTTAAGTGACAAATTGTATGTAACAGTAACTGGGACGACGCCATTATAATGTTGAAAGCTAGGGCTTGGTCATACCCAATTTGGCTCAAAGCACAGAATTTTGCCTAATTTAAACATCTACTCGCTCTTGACACATCAACGGCCAACAGTCATCACTGTTTTATTGAACTTCTTTCCATACTCCAAGCAAAAAAGAACCTCATGAAAATCTTCTTTCCACTTAGTTCTGGAGTCAAGTTCAGGATGATTAAGGCCTTCATCTAAGCTCCCTGATTTCTTGACCTCTACGCATCTTCTTTGCAATGCTTGCTTGGTCTGGATTCTTAATGCATCAGGATACAGCTATCCTTGATGTTCTTTCCTTCAATACCCTAAGCTTGGGTGTCTTCTCTTCCAGCCTCAGCCAAAACTTCAGACTCCTTCCTGTTCTCCTCAACAGACTCATCATTCAAAGTATCAGTATGATTGCTGATTGCACCTTCTTCAATCTTTTGGCTCCACTTTCCAAAAGCCTTTAAAAAGCCAAATAAAATCCCTCAAATTGATGATAAATTATGTTTTCAAGCTTGTCATTACTCTCGCTGGATCATTACTTTCTGTAAATTGCTCGCAATTCGATACGTTGTCTGATACGAGTTGCTATAGTCACACTGATGAAAACTAAATTCCGCTTACAAGAGTTTTACTCATCGTTGCTAAAATTGTCTGAATTAATGTTATTATTATCATCCGTATATGTCAATTTGATAGAATGGGCATTTAATTCCTTTCTCTATCTTTTTGTATGAGTATCATAAGGGAAGTTTCTTTTATTGGCAAGCATCTGCATCCCATATACGAGTAAACTGCTTAAAGGCTGATTATTGCTCACATTCATATTACCTTTTTATTACATATTACCTTCATAATCCAAAAGCGAAGTTAATAGAATTAATTTGCTGAAGTTGAGAAAGCTTTGTTCCAATACGGACTTTTGCATGCTTTACGGCAAGTATACTATCATTTATGACTTTTAAGATTCAAAATAGAACACGAATGAAGCGAGGTGATACCTTGAGGATCTTTCCCAGGATATTCTAATTGTAACTAGGTTTCATATAAATCAAATAATCCAGAAATTTACAACGTATTATTAAACTATAACTTGTCACCAAGTCTTAAATTCAATATGCGATTCTTTGGGGGGCTTATCTAATAATTCAAAGTTCACAGGCTTTCCACCTCTCATGAAGTAAATAAACCAAGCCACATTCGTGTATGCTACTCCAAAGACGTAGGATGCCCCATATAAGGCAAACAACTCTGTAAAGAATTTTTCGTAATGAGAATCATAATCGGTAAGTTTCCATTTTTCCATTTCCGTTAGAACAAATCCAGATTGATGTGAATTGTCACATTCGCTGACAAAGCGCCAATGAGGTCGTTTGGATCTCAACTCGCTTAGGACAGTGCAATCATCCGAAGCCACAAAGATTGTTTGAGCTGTATTATTGTACCTACTTTGAAAGACATTCTCAGCCGCGGAAATATAGTTCTCCATGTCAATAAACTCGAAAAGCTCAGTATCCTTATCTCCTCTCCTAACACTCATGGCTACGTATGTATCATTCCCGACAAGTCTTGAAACTCTCTTGCAGGCAGCGTCACGAACGGCAGGTAAGGGACGCCACATTCGTCGTAACATGATTGCTTTTAATTCGTGACCAGGTACATCTTCATAACCCAGTGATGGAATAGATGTCAGCTTATTGTACATGCGTCTATATTTAGCATCAGCCCAAACTTCTTGCCATGTTAATGACCGGATGCGTTTCTCGTTCAAGGCCTTCTGAACTCGAGGATCTTCATTACTCAGACCAATGCGCTCAAAGTACCGAGCATAAAAGCCATTTTCATAGAAATGAGTCTTGTCAAAGTTATTGAGATGGGAAGTTGATTCATCGATAAAGAAACAACGATTTTCTTCGTATGCCTGGATGACAGCCAACAACACCATTTTGATGGCATTCGTCATCCCCCCAAAAAGTGGTATACGGTAAATTATATCGTCGACATAACATTCGTCAAATGGTAAGGGATCGAGACTTGGTTCAGTGCACCAGTAATTATCAGTGAGCATCGCTCCCCATTTAGCTTTACTCTCTTCGATGAATTGGGAGTCATTATCAAGCATTCGATTGAAACCACTGAAAACATGGAATCTCAGGCCTTTTGATTTCAATTCGAATGTAGCAAGCATGAAAAGAATTCCCAAAAACAGTATTCGGAACTTGGAGGAGAATTTGTTAACGAAAAGACTTGAAGACTTCATTGAATAATGAATTTTGCGTTCTCCCATGTTATTTCAAATTATGGTGTCGTTGCCTTGGTAAACCAGAAGTCATGCCTATTACAGACTTATGACCTCGAAAAGGCATAGGACTTGTTGTGTGATATTTTACCGTTATGGAAAAGACATTTAACAGGGAATCATGTCCCAAATACCGGTCATGCAACACTTTTCCATGCCTCAAGTACATGCCAGGAGGAATTATGTCATCTATATGTCAACAATCATACTCTTTCAAGTCGTTTTAAAAGTGGGTAGGATCAGAAGCATCCTGGAATATCTTGCGTAAACGCTCACAAAAAAATGGTTGATCACACTTAACATACTGAAGGCGTTGGGCACCACTCACAAGCCAGAAAGGCTCAAATCCTTTGATGCAGGGACAATCTTGAGCGCATTGTCTGACATAGTCAAGATGATGCAGGTAGTTACTACATTATCGACAAAAGAGGAAAGAAAGAATATGAGTTCAAATAGATGATTAAGGAAAATTAAAAACTTTTCCAAAAGGAATACAAGGTACCTTTGGTGTGACTTCTATGAGATGGCTAGAGTAGTCCATCATTCAAGTCATAACATAGTGGATCTACCCAGTCCCAATATTCACTAGGATTTTAACATAAAGGTGAATCAACTAACTATTTAACATAGAAAAAAGAAACTTGAACCTTCTACGTGCCTCATTTCTAAATGACTCAGAATTTGTGGGTAATCCTGGATTTTCGATAGCATAACTATAGTCTACTAAAAACTCATACGAATACCAAAGTATCTAAAGTATATGTCAATCTCTAAAGCCAGTTTCACTTCTAACCATAATTGATTCAGTCGCAAAAATAATCCAAGTCATCCCAGCTATTGCAGACTTTTATGTTTGTGACAGCCGAGAGAGCTTGGACTTTCACTTTTTGAAATGACTTCCATGCATTGTATCAGGATTTTTCAATTATCTTTTACTTCCTTCATCATTTACGATACTAGAGGTCAATGTGAAAAAATACCTTGTGCACATTTTTGGCCTTGATGTGACTTCACATAACCCGACTACGATAGGAAACAATTGATTGTGGAAGTGCAATAGCCCTTGATACAAAATATCCTGAGAAATGATGACTTCGACAAGTAAATCACTCAACCCGTAGCATGTATAGAAAGCGATGATAAATTAAATAAATCAGGACCTTAACTTTCAATTGGGATATCATCTGTTTTCATCAATCATTCAATACTTCAGAATGATTAGAAAGAATTACACAAACATGCACAAGAAACCCAGATAATCCAACCACGCAAGCCTAAAGGTGCAAATGTCAAGAAACTCAGAGAAAGGAAGAAATGATGCCATTATATTGAATAAAATGAGTAGAAATGGAGAGGTTGCCAGCAAACAGTTGCTCGACTTACAACCAAAGTGATAATGAAATCATTTAAATCGGAGTAATATGGCCTTAAAGTGAAAAATGAGCTATTCGTTAAATTGAGTGAAAGAAAAACAAAGATTTTCTCCTTGATCAAGAGGTAATCATTTCAAGAAATTGCAATGTATGGAAATCCAGGTTTCTCTTGTCTCCTAGAAAACTCCCCGATACTAACCAGAAGAAAAGAAATCTGTTTGAGTATGCAATAGAGCAACAAGAATATGCGATCAAAATTACTGATCTCACTGGAATATGGGTAGCTTTTGCATCTACACTACTAAAAAAATTTCACATCCGATCTGGCCTTCAGCCGAAACCGTGCATCGGATCAAATATTCTTTTAACCCGTAACCTTTTGTGTCACAAACCACGAATAGACATCTACTAAAAAAGTTTCATATAGGCGCAACCCCATAACCCTTGTGCGTTTTATTAATACAGTAGAGTACAGAGTTTACT
>CAAAJI010000362.1:22306-38688 GCA_900642245.1 Fragilaria radians
TATCTAGACTTTGGTTTATATGACTGGGTCCTATACAAGAACAATGCTGGTTATAGTGAAACCAAACTAGGAAGGATGTTAGGAATATCACATCGGGTAGGTACAATGATGCCATATTGGATTTTACCAATATCTTGCCATGTCATATCCTGCACCACTGTACAGAGATTAACTTTGCTAGACCAACAGCAAAATTTATATAAAGAGAGATGTCAGCACTTTGATATGACTGGCAAAGAGAAACTACGTGACTCTAATCATATCATCCTACTAAATAATGATGAACAACCTCATGATTGGGAAAATTTTGACTTCTCACAAGACAAGGACTTTTTATGCAAATATGGCAAAAATCTTGCCTTGGATGATCCTACTATTCCTAAAGCTGACAGACTGCATATGTCAACACCAGATTCATTTGACAATTATGTTAACATGGAGCTATCATTGCCAAGGGGGCAGGATAGTACAAGGGAATTTGCTCGCGTTTTGAAACGCAAGATGGTCAGATGGAAGAACTGAAGAGTTAATGGCAAATATCATTGCAGAAAACTTATTTTCTCAAGTGGATGATGAAGGAAACCGGTATGTATTGCTTGCATAGATCATCGAAATACAGAAAGCTACATTTCAGGGGATGACGGTTACACCACTCTTGATAATGGAATGAAACAGCATCGCCAAACAACCCAAGGCTGGGAAGTTTGCCTGCAATGGAAAGACCATTCCACAAATTGGATTAAGCTAAAAGATGTAAAGAATGCGTACCCCATCGAGGTGGCAGAGTATGCAATTGCTAACAAAATCCATGAAGAACCTGCCTTTGCATGGTGGGTGCCATTCACCCTGAAGAAAAGAAATAGGTTCCTTTCAAAAGTCAAGAGCAAGTATTGGCAGCGAACCCACAAGTATGGTATTGAGATACCAAAGAGTGTCAAACATGCTCTAGAACTTGATCAAAAGAATGGTGGGAACGAATGGTGGGAAGCAATCATGTCAGAGATGGCAAACGTTAGGGTTGCATTCCAAGTCTCTGATTGAGAGAGAAAGCAACTGCCCCAGGATATCAAGAAATTAAATGACATATGATTTTTGACGTCAAACTAGGTGAGAATTTCAGGAGGAAAGCAAGATATGTTGCAGGGGGTCATGTCACTGATCCACCTTCATCAATTACTTATTCTTCTGTGGTATCAAGAGAGTCAGTTTGCATTGCACTACTAATTGCAGCCTTGAATGACCTTGAAGTACTATCAGCAAACATTCAAAATGCTTACCTACATGCTAAATGTTGAGAGAAGATATGGACTAAAGCTGGACCTGAATTTGGTTCAGATGAGGGATCAGTTATGATTATAGTTTGTGCACTGTATGGATTAAAATCCAGTGGTGCAGCATTTCCGTCTTTACTAGCAAATCAGCTTTATGATTTTGGGTACAAGTCAACCAAAGGTGATCCAGATGTTTGGATATGTCCAGCTGTAAAGCATGATGGTTATGAATATTACGAGATGGTCCTAGTATATGTTGACGATATATTTGTGATATCTCACGAACCCCTCAAGACATACAATGGAATCCAAGAGAACTTCAAATTTAAGAATGATGAAGTCAAGCCTCCGGTTATGTATCTTGGAGCAAAACTAGAGTATCAGGTGTTCAATGGAATCAAGTGTTGGACAATGTCAAGTGATAAGTACATCAACGCAGCCATTGAGAATATTGAAAAGAAGCTGAAATCCAAAGGTAGACATCTAGAGCTGACACACCAATGTCTTCAGGCTACCGTCCAGAGGAAGATACATCGGTTCAGCTTGAGGGGACCAATCATACTTACTTTCAAGAGTTGATTGGCATTCTAAGGTGGGCAGCTGAGCTTGGAAGAATTGATATAATGGTTGAAGTGTCAATGTTATCAACCCACTTGGCCATGCCAAGAAATGGGCATCTAGAACAGGCCATTCATATATTTGCTTACCTAAAGGCAAATCCAAAGAAAACACTTGCCATGGATCCACAACATCCTGTGTACAATGAAAATCAATTTTTACCAGTTTCAGATTGGCGCGACTTTTATAGGGATGCAAAAGAGCAGATACCAGATGACTCTCCCCTTCCAAGGGGTAAAATAGTATCCATGCACTGCTTTGTTGATGACGATCATGCCAGCAATTGCGTTACAAGAAGGTCACAAACAGGTATATTAATATTCTTGAACAGAGCACCAGTTGTGTGGTATAGCAAACGTCAGAACACTGTTGAATCTTCAACTTTTGGATGCGAGTACATTGCAATGAAAACAGCTGTTGAGATGCTGCAAGCCTTACGCTAACTACAATGGTTTGGTATCCCAATTGATGGACCAGTAAATGTCTTTGGTGACAACGAATCTGTCATCAATTCAAGCCAGAAACCAGAAGCAACGTTAACAAAGAAGCACAACAGTATTGCTTACCATAAAACAAGAGAGGTCGTTGCGTCTGGGATGATCAGGTTGCGTACGTAAATACTTTACTGGATTTAGCAGACGTACTAACCAAGCCATTACCAAAAGCAAAACGTGATGCTTTGATTGATCTTTTTATGTATTAACAGGTATGAATCTTTTACCTGCTCAGGTTATTGGGATGACTAATAATGATTCCAGTTACCTCCCATGATTCGATGGGTGAACAAGTAATAGCAAGTTGCTATGCTGTTCGTTTTTTTTAATTTTTATTTTAAATGTTATGATTATCCAGTAAATATGTGAAACGCGATATTAGCAGAATATCATCTCGAGGGGACAAAGTTGATTCAAAGGATTACCGGTACTTGATAAAGTGACTCAATACCTAGCGCATTACCCCGCGCGCCACCTGGCCCATAATCTGATAGACACTCTGATGAGTCAGGTTGACGAACGATATTCTCTTCCGTGGAAATGCCGGAAGTTGGGCATCTGGCGATATTAGCCAAGAGGGTAATACTTTTTAGATCACACTTTTTATCTTAGAACCTTTATTTTAAGCGTGAGTGTGTTAGGATGATTATATCATCATCCATCATAAGCCATTTACTTTTATACTTAAATAAGTAATCGATATAGAATCGGCGTTTCTTGATGGCGAACTTAGTGAGACAATCTTTATGAAAAAAATGAACCATTTGTATTTTTTCACTCAGGAGCTATCTTTGTATGTTGTATGCTTTTTGAACAACCAATGACCTTAGGTTTTGGAATCAATAATTCGAAAACGATCACCATTGTGATCACCTGGGTATTCCAAGTAAAAAAAGGTTCCTAGATGAGAACGATTAAAAAATGAAAAATGCCAAATAAAAATTTATTATAATCTTTTTTCCTATCCCCATACACAGTTGAAGTGAAGTGTTGCGTTCATTTTTCCGATGTATATAAGATTTTTCAAATTTGCCTTGGGTCTATTTTTGACAAAGTAAGATGAATGCTAAATAATCCTTTTTATATCCATTATATTCTTAACTACTTGTAAATCCTTCAACGATATGGGGTAGTAGATGCTTTAACACAAGAAGTTTTCTTGATGCTTTGTGGTGCTTTTGTTTGCAACAAATCACATTGCTGTTGAGCAGAAAGAGTTCTAAAGGATGACAACGCAGAGGGAACTGCGGTCGCTGGACCTCCGAACTCAGTACCCGCTACATTCCAAGCTCTTCCGATGAAACAACTGTCAACACAACCAGTGTAAGCATTCAACTTCGAAGCACAGTGCCTTAATCCATTCATATGATTTGTGGTATATTCTTGAACAAAAACAAGTCCATCAGCTACAAACATATCAATACGAATGTAAACACCAATCTTGGAACCAAGATTTAATGCAGTCGCAATCATTTCCTTTTTAAGGCAATCGTCCAACTGAGGAATACTCTTGTTGTCACATAAGTATAAGTCCTTTTTCACAGGCCCAGAGCGTCTCTTTCCCGTTGTAAAGTCAATCGCAGTACATCCCGCTTTATCACTGGTCTCCACACCTCCTGGTTCAAAGCAACCAAATTGATCTATACGATTCCATTTTTCGTCAACAACGGCATAACAAGGACAAGCACCACCTCGATCAGTTATAATATCAATCGCTTCAATCTTGCCATTTACGACATGGAACTTATATTCCGTCGGAAGACTGCTTCCAATGAACTCCTCCACGATAATTTTGGACGCCTGAATCAAAGAAAGCTCTGCAACAACGTCATCATAGGATTTAGGAGTCTTGTCGAGTAAATTTATAGTTCCATTTCCCGAGGGGTTTGGAACCAAAACATAGACTCCTTGATTCGAATGAAAATTAGTTGCTTTAATTACTATCCCGTCTACAGTTGACGGAACCTCGTTATTCAAACAAGTGCGTAGAAGAGCAGAACTCGTTACACAGCAAAATATCTCTGGAGCAGGCATGCCTGATAATGTGGTTAATAAGTATCCTGCAATTTTGTCTTCTATGTAATGAAACCAAAATCCTTTATCCTCAACTATTTTTGGATTACGACGAATTGCACCTGTACGTCTCTGAATCAATGTTGGAAGAGATTCCGTAGGCTTACAGTAATCTAAAACAGAAATCAAGATTAGAAATGTCTCCTTAAACATAATTTGATAGATGTGATTGACTTACCAAGAGAACGGGATGGGGCACATAGAAAACATTTTGGATCCGGAACAACTTCACAAAAGTCACTTGTAGGAGGACCGGTAATGGTCGGTAAAAGTGTAGGAGATTTTGTAGGTCTTGAACTGGGTTGTTCACTCGGTGAAGATGAAGGTGAAACACTTGGAACTGAAGAGGCCAACACGTCAACAAAGTTATTGCCAACGTCGTTTTCGCCTGGGGTTAGAGTTACAGTTATCTTATTGTCAGCTGACCTATTGTTATCACCACTATCACCATCTGGAGACTCATCGTAATCACTGAGATTTCCGGGGAATCCCGGGGGATTGGTTTCAGTAACCGTGTAATCCCCAGGAGGAAGCCCAGCAAAAGAATACTGACCATTGCTGTCAGTTACCGTCACAATTGTGGATCCATCAGGCTTTGTGAGCGTCAGAGTTACATTGCCAAGTGGACTACCGATTTCATCTTTAACTGTGCCAGAGATAGTACCTTTGTTGCTATCCACAAAGTTGTTGCCTGTGTCTGTCTCACCAGGAGTCACCGTTACTCCAATTCTGTTGTCCACTTTTGTGTCACTGTCAGATACATCACCATCTGGGGAAACATCAAAATCACGTATGTCCAATGGAAAAAGGGTAGGATTCTTTTCAACAATAGAGTAGTTGCCCGGGGAAATGCTTGGGAAAACATAAATTCCTGAAATATTTGTGCTAGTTGTGGCAACTGTAACACCGCTAGGATTTTTCAATTCCAAAACTACAGATACAATAGGTCGCCCTTCATCATCAGTCACAGTTCCAGAAATTGAGCCTTTATCTGTGTCCACAAAGTTATTACCAATATCCTTTTCTCCTGGTTTTAAAGTCACTCCAATGAAATTATCTGTTGTCTTATTTCCATCTTGAATGTCACCATCTGGAATGGTATCAAAATCGCTCAGGTCAGTAGGGAAGCTTGGCTTATTGGTTTCAACCACACTATAATCTCCAGGTTCAAGGTTTAAGAAGGAGTAAAGACCTGTACCGTCAGTAAGAGTTGTCAAAATAAGCTTATTTTCGGAATCTTTCAACGCGATTAAAGTTCCAGAGATAGCATTTCCTGCTTCATCTAAAACTTGACCACTTATCAGACCATTATCACTGTCAACAAAGTCATTTCCAGTATCTGTTTCACCAGGCTTCAATGTCACTCCGATGCGATCGTCCACGACTCTGTCGCTGTCTGTGCTGTCACCATCAGCTTCTGTATCATAATCGCTGACGCTATTGGGGAAGCTAGGTAAGTTACTTTCAGATACAATGTAATTACCTGGCTCAATATCGCTGAAACTGTATTTTCCAGAAGAGTCTGATTTTGTTGATTTTATAACCACTGTAGTAGTATTCAATACCAGCAAGAGTTGGATAGAAACGTCCGAAATAGGGCTTCCGTTGTCATCTTTAACGGAACCCGTTATCGATCCGTTGTCACTGTCTACAAAGTCGTTATTCAAATCCTTTTCTCCTGGCTTTAATCTCACACCGATGGAGTTGTCAACAACTCGATCCCCATCGGTGCTATCGCCATCATCACTCGTATCGAAATCACTGACATCAAGTGGATAATTTGGAGGGTTAGTCTCCTCTACTGTATAGTTACCTGGTTCCACATCTCCAAATAGGTAGATACCTGTTTTATCGGTAGAAGTTGTCGCAACAATAGTACCATTGAGGACAAGCTTAATTATAACTCCTTGCAATAAGTTAGCGTTGTCGTCTTTAACTGAACCTGAAATAGAACCATTGTTACTATCAACAAAGTTATTTCCAGTATCTTTCTCACCAGGTGTCAAGGACACAGGAATCTTGTTATCAGCATTCGGAATTCCGTCAAATGTGTCACCATCAATGGTATTATCATAATCACTCAAATCCAAAGGAAAGTTATTTGGATTCTTCTCAAAAAGGATATACTCCCCAGGTTCTAAGCCCGGGAAGAAATACACACCATTAGAATCCGTTGATGTGGTGGATATAAGAGTACCGTTGGGAAACTGCAATTCAATAACTACTTGTTGTAAAGGAGAACCTTGGTCATCTTTGACTGTGCCAGAAATCACACCTTTATTACTATCAACGAAATTATTGCCAGAGTCATTTTCACCTTCTGTCAACGAAACTTTGATTTGGTTATCCGGAGTACTATCAGAGTCACCCAAGTCACCATCATTGCTGTCATCTCCATCACTAATGTCAATAGGATAATTCACTGGGTTCGTCTCCAATATCACGTAATCACCGGGATCAATGTTACTGAAAACAAACTGACCTGTTGGGTTGGTTGCCACCGTGGTAACAATAGTGCCATCCGAAGTCTTTAGTGTTAGTATCACACTTACAAGTGGGAAGCCCTGATCATCTTTTACAGAACCAGAAATAGAACCTCTATCACTGTCAACAAAATCGTTATCTGTATCATCTTCTGCTGGCTTTATTGTTACGTGAATTGTATCATCTACAACAATATCTGAGTCACCAGCATCACCATCTGGACTGTTATCCTTATCGCTCAAACTGCTAGGAAACTTTGTTGGATTAATCTCAATGACAGAATAATCACCTGGCTCAACATTACTGAATGAATAGAAGCCAATCGCGTTAGTTTTTGTTGTTGCAATAGCATCTGTATTATTTTTCAGTAAAAGGAGCAAAGTCACATTCTTAATTGGATTGCCATTATCATCCTTGACAGTTCCTGATATGCTGCCATTATCACTATCAACAAAGTCATTGTCGCTGTCAGATTCACCTGGATTGAGTGTTACTCCAATTACATTATCAACAATGCTGTCAAAATCAAATCCATCCCCATCAGGAGAATTATCCTTGTCACTTATGCTCTTTGGAAAGCCGCTAGGCTGTGTTTCAACTATTGTATAGTTACCTGGTTCAACCTCATTAAAAACATAGGCACCCACTGGGTTTGTCGCTGCTGTTGTTACTATATTACCGCGTGTGTCTTTCAACGATAGAATCACACCAGGAATAGGATTACCATTGTCATCCTTCACACTGCCAGAGATAGAACCGTTGTTGCTATCCACGAAATTATTCCCATCATCATTTTCACTCGGCTGTAACGTCACCAAAATAGAATTATCAGGTGTTGTATCGCTGTCACCTACATCTCCATCTGGGATAGAATCTCCATCTCTCACATTACTTGGGAATCCCACAGGATTTGTCTCAATGACGGAGTAACTTCCAGGTGCTACTTGAGAGAAAAGATACTTGCCATCAACTCCCGTTGTTGTTGTTGCAACCGTTGTGCTGCCTTTCTTGAGCTCAATCAAAACACTAGGTAAGGGACTACCTTGATCATCAACAACACTTCCAGATATACTGCCCTTGTTACTATCCACAAAATCATTGTTCTTGTCCTCTTCACTTGGCTGCAAAGTTACAGCGATCTCATTATCTGGAGTTAATACCAAATCGTTCACATCACCATCATTGCTTGTGTCACCATCGCTCACATCTGTTAAATAACCAGATGGGTTGATTTCTTTAACTTTGTATGCCCCAGGTTCTAAGTTCAGGAACTCGTATAGTCCTGTCGAATTTGTTGCAGTTGTGCTAATCACACTCCCTGTCACATTTCTCAACTGGATAGTGACATTGGAAAGTGGTAGACCTTCATCATCTTTCACTGAGCCAGATATTGAAGCGTTGTCACTGTCGACAAAGTTGTTATCAGCATCGGTTTCACCTGGCTGGAGGCTTACTTTAATTGTGTTGTCAACTGCTTTGTCAATATCAAAACTGTCATCTGGACTATCATCTTGATCTGAGAGATTTGCAGGATAGTTGATGGGATTTGTTTCAACTAAAGTGTATAAACCAGGTTCAAGGTCACCAAAAGAATATTCGCCCTTGCCATTGGTGGTGGTGGTCTTCATAACCACTCCTGTAGCATTTTTCAACTCAATCAGAACATTACTTAATGGTTCTCCACTGTCATTCTTCACATTTCCTGTTATCTTTCCATTATCGCTGTCCACAAAATCATTTCCAGTATCTGCCTCACCGGGTGTCAATGTCACATCCACTTTATCATCAACAGCCAAAGAAGTATCTGTGGAGTCACCATCAGGTGTTGTATCATAATCATATACATTATTCGGAAAGGCTGGAAGATTTGTTTCAACAACTCTGTAATTACCAGGCTCGACATCAGCAAAAAGATAAGCACCCTTGGAATCAGTAACAGTTCTCAAAATCACACTTCCATCACTGGATTTTTGAAGTTGAATTGGAACCCCTACTATAGCATTACCGTTGTCATCCTTCACAGTTCCACTTATCGAACCGTTATTACTATCGACAAAGTCATTGTTATCATCCTCTTCACCTGGATTCAAAGTAACTCCGATACGATTGTCAACAACTCTGTTTGAGTCGAAAGCATCGCCATCATCACTTCTGTCATAATCACTCAAGTCAAGTGGATATCCAAGAGGGTTCACTTCCTTCACTGTGTAATTGCCTGGTTCAACAGATGTGAACTTGTAAAACCCATTTGTATCGGTGAGGGTACTCTTGATAACAGCGCCTCCACTTGTCTCGAGTGTAATCAATACATTTGATAGTACACTTCCTTGATCATCAGTTACTGTACCAGAAATTGATCCATCATTACTGTCAACAAAGTCATTTCCTGAATCATTCTCACCGGGTTTCAACGTCACAGGAATTTTATTATCTGCATTTGGAATGCCATCATTTATATCATCAGGACTCGAATCGTAGTCACTGATGTCATCAGGATAACCAACAGGGTTCGTTTCAACCAAAATATAGTCATCAGGTTCAAGATTTGGAAAGATGTAAGTACCATCACTTCCGGTTACTGTGCTTGCAACCACAGTTCCATTCGGAAACTGCAACTCAATTGAAACACCAATTAGGGGATTGGATCTATCATCTTTCACACTACCTGAAATAGAACCATTATTACTGTCAACAAAGTTGTTATCTGCATCAAGCTCACCAGGAGTCAATGTAACCTTGATTGCATTGTCTACAACAGTATCATTATCTTCAATATCACCATCCTTACTGTCATCCTTATCACTTACGTCATTAGGATATCCAGGAGGGTTTACTTCCTTCACGACGTATTTCCCAGGCTCGACATCATTGAATGTATACTGTCCCAAAACGTTTGTAGTTACACTGTCCACAAGGGTTTCATCTGGCTTCTCAAGCCTGATAACAACCCCAGCTAGTGGATTTCCATTATCATCTTTTACAGAACCAGAAATAGCGCCATCATTGTCGTCAACAAAATCATTGTTCTTGTCGTTTTCTCCTGGCTGAAGTGTTACTGCCACAGTGTTATCAACTGTTTTGTCTGCATCACCAATGTCACCATCTGGACTGTTGTCTTGATCACTAACATTGCTAGGGAAATCAACTGGATTTGTCTCAACAACTCTATAGTTTCCTGGCTTTACGTTCATGAAAACGTAGTTTCCACTTGAATCAGTTTTAGTTATGGCAACAATCTCAGCACTGCTGTCAATAAGTGTGATGGTAACGTTCGAAAGTTGGTCCCCATCCGCACTAGTTACATTTCCTGATATCGTTCCTTTGTTACTATCGATAAAGTTATTCTCCTTGTCTTCTTCGCTTGGGGTAAGTGTCACTGAAATTATGTTATCAACTACTGTGTCGGTGTCTGATACATCACCATCGGGTGCATCATCCTTGTCACTTATGCTCTTTGGAAAGCCGCTTGGCTGTACTTCAACTACGGAATATTGACCCGGCTCAAGTTCATTGAACACGTACTGACCATTCACATTCGTAACCGCAGTTGCAGAGATGATTCCATTTGCATCCTTGAGCTGCAAAACTACATTCTGAATTGGAAATCCATCATCGTCTTTGACACTGCCAGAGATGGAACCATTGTCACTATCGACAAAATCATTACCAGTGTCATTCTCACTCTTCTGAAGTGTAACTGATATAGTGTTATCAACTGTGGTATCTGTGTCACCGGCATCGCCATCGGGTGTTGTGTCCTGATCTTTTATGCTACTCGGGAAGTTGACAGGATTTTCCTCTATCACAAAGTAGTTACCTGGCTCAACGTCATTAAAGATATATTTACCTTGAATATCAGTCAAAGATGTTGCAACAAAACCACCTGAAGCAGTCACAAGAGTGATATTTACATTGGATAAGGGCTTGCCCTTATCTTCAGTAACTGTTCCTGAAATCGAGCCATTGTCACTATCAACAAAATCGTTGTTAAGGTCATCTTCACCGGGTTGAAGTGTCACCTTGATTGTACTGTCAACAGTAGTATCAATATCAAAAGAATCGCCATCATTACTGTTATCTTTGTCACTGACATCACGAGCGTAACCCGGTGGGTTTACCTCAAACAATGTGTAGTTTCCAGGTGAAACGTCTGAAAAAAGATAAAGTCCGTTGATGCCAGTGCTTGTTGTTCTGATTGTATTTGCTCCAGATTTCAGCTCGATGATGACTCCTGATAGAGGAATACCATTATCATCTTTCACTGAACCAGCAATAGATCCATTCTTTCCATCGACAAAATCATTATCAGAATCTACCTCTCCTGGCTTTAGTGTTACTCCAATCTTATTGTCAACTTCAGTTTCAATGTCACTGACATCTCCGTCTGGTGAATTGTCCTTGTCACTTATATCTGCAGGGAACAGAGAAGGGTTGGTTTCGACTACTGAGTACTCTCCTGGAGGAATACCGTCAAAGCTGTATGCTCCGTTTCCATTAGTGACTGTGCTTTTCACAACTGTTCCATTAGCATTCTTGAGCTCGAGAAGAACTCCAACCAAACTGTTGTCTAAGTCGTCCTTCACACTACCAGTAATTCTTCCTTTGTTACTGTCCACAAAGTCGTTACCGTCGTCGATTTCAGAAGGCGCTAATTTCACGCCAATGGTGTTATCGACTGCAACATTTGAATCAGATGGATCAAATCCTCCCACGCTATCTGCAATGGTGTCACGATCGCTGATATCAATCGGAAATGCGACAGGGTTTTCTTCAAGTAGAATGTAATCTCCTGGCTCCACTTCGTCGAAGAGAAAGGATCCATTCGAGTCTGTTAGAGTTGTTGCTACGGTTTCATTCGAAGATAACTTCAGCGTAATCAGTACAGCAACAAGTGAGTTACCATCGTCGTCCTTGACAGTTCCTTTGATTTTACCATTGTTGCTATCCTGGAAATTATTATCTGTATCGTCTTCTCCAGGTTTTAGACTAACTTCGATCAAGTTATCTACAGTGGTATCGCTATCTGAAATATCCCCATCGTTGCTGTGGTCGTAGTCACTAATATCAAGAGGAAACGCAATGGGATTCGTTTCTCGAACTGTATAGGACCCTGGAACAAGGTTGTTAAATTGATAGGCACCATCTGGCCCTGTTAGTTTCGACTCAATAACACCGCTAGTCCCAAAAATAAGTTCGATTTTTGCTCCACTCAAAAGGTTTCCTTTATCGTCAGATACAACACCAGAGATAGAACCTCTCTTCAATCTGTCTACGAAATCGTTTCGAATATCGATCTCATTCGAATTCAGCTTCACCGAGATCTTGTTATCCACAACAAGGTCTGAATCAAATTGATCTCCATCAGGAGAAGTGTCGTAATCGCTCACATTTTCATAGTCATTAGAAAGATTCAGTTGCTCAACTCTGTAGTTACCTGGAATAAGGTTTTTGAATTCATAAAATCCAGTTACTCCAGAACTAGTAGTTGCTAATATGCTGTTGTTACTATCAAAAAGGGTAAGTACAGATTGGGAGATTGGCTGGCCATCGACTTGATTCTCAAAAACAAATCCAGATATGGAGCCTGGCCTCTCGTCCACAAAATCATTACCTGTCCTATCTGATCCCCCGATGACTCCATTAATCTCAATTAAATTAGGGTTTCCTCCATCAATGTCCTTGACATCAATGTAACCGTTCAAATTTGTTTCAGAGGTTTTGTAGTTTCCTGCAGTTAATCCAGTGAACGCATAATTTCCAACTGCGTCAGTGATTGTCGTAGCAAGAATGTTACTGGCACCATCGAGCAAAGTGATCAAAACACCAGGAATATTAACATTCCCAATATCATCTGCGTCTGTATCTTCTTTCACATTTCCACTGATCTTTGCTAGAAAAATAGGAGTTTCGACTCTAACTGTCACGGGAGGGAATTCGTTGGTACTAACGGTAGCAATATTTTCAATGTTATTGTCACCATTTCCTCGCGTTGCAATATCGGAGAGCTTCACCGTGTAGTTCCCAGTATACGTGAACGTTTCTCCACGTTCCAAAATCCCATCTGCTAGCTTAGATTCGACCGGGCCTTGGAGAACTGGAACCAACGGATCATCGATCACAACGTTTGTAAGCTCAGCAAAGCCGACGTTGCTGACAATAATTCGATAATTTATGATGTCACCTACTTGATCAACAGATTTGAATGGATCGATGGAGCCATCAGGATTGATTACAGCAACCACTTCTTTATTGACATCCGGATTTGCCAGTGGGAGTACTGCTGTTCCAAGATCCAACGCTTCTGGATCACTTACAGTGGCTCGAACAGGATCCTGTCCCCAAGCAACTCCAATTTTTACCGGCGGAGCAATCTGTGGCTGTCCGTTAGCATCAGGTGGAGTATCAACACTGGCAATAATTGCTCCTGTCATGTCATTGTCATTATTCTTAGTATCTGTAAGGCGAAGTGACATCAAGGCACCAAGTCTTTGATTGAAATCAAAAATACCATCACCGTCAAAATCGACAAATATAGTGGTACTTGCAACAGGAGTTACCCAAACTACACTGCGTTCTTTTATCTGTCGGAAAGCATTAATAGGGTCACAATCTTGAGTACATCCACGACCAAGACCCACAAGGACTTGAGAAGTGAGGCGAGTGGTGGGAATCATAGGAAACCCCCAATCATAAACTTGCCCCTTCACAGTAGCAGTGTTGGCATCAGCATCAGTTTGTGACAAAGCATAAAAACGATCACTACCTTTGAAACGGACACCGGAATAAAAATTCGTTTGAGGAGAATTCAACGAATTGACAGATTTGTCAATGTTGCCGATTTGAATTGCATCGGGGACAGAATTGATAACACATGGAATGAATTTACTTTTCTTCGATACAACTTGAAAAGATCCAGAAACCAAGTTTCCCCCCTCATAGTTGATGGTGATTGGGAAGGAATGTGGATTATAAAACCAGAAACCAGTATTACCCAAGGTTTCGGCAACAGGAGAGATGTACTCGTCTGTCCAATCGTTGAAGTCTACTTGGGCATACCAACGAAGTTCGTAATTGTCATTGACATCCGCTCCAATTAGATCAACTTGGATTGGGCGATTAGAGGTAACATTGTCCCCTTCAAGTACGGCAAAACTTTTTGACTGGCCTTTATTAAGAGGAATAGATCCGATTTGAATTCCGTTTTTAAACACAACAGTGTTGTCTTCTCCTGCCATGATATACATGTGAGTAAACTCAAAGGCATCAGTAATACTTGGTGTACTCTGTCCAACTGGAGCGATAAAAGTCCTTCCCCAGGATCCAGTGTTGAACACTTCCACGGCACCTGCCATGAGTGATCCTGGAGTATCAGGATAGGCAAAACGAGAAAGAGCAATTGGAAGAGATGACTTAATGCTATCGCTTCCGTCGAAAAGCACCTGAGATGCATTCCTTGGAATAGGAACATTGTTTTCTAACACGATCGCCATTCCACCTCTGAGGATATCGTCTGTAGTTCCTGGAGCTATACCATTCAATAAATTTCCATCACCCCAGATGAGGGTAGTCGATTGGGATGCTAGCCTTACATCGCTTTCGAATCCATCTTCCCAATGATCATAATATATGATAGTGTTGTTTGCTGCAATAGCTATGGAGAGAACGGTGTTCACGTTTCCATTAGCTGGAGGAGTACTCGATGCAGGATTCAGACCTGAAGATATAGTCTTGAAGAGAAACATAAGATCATCTTCGGGAAGGGGAACAAAGTACGTCTGGACGGGATTCGGCAACAGCTGGGCGACACCGAAATCAGCCTTCAAAAGGCTCAAGAGAAGAAAGGAAAAAGAAAATCTCATTCTGATAAGTACTATCGATGAATATGTTAGCTTAATCACATTTAATTAAATCATCAGTGAATTTGTTCTCACCTCTTACAAATGAGACCACCAAACCCTACGTAGTGTTGATTTGCTGCACGGACCGGACAATAATAAAGGTTCTATAGACTTATATTGCAAATAGCGTTAGCAACTTAGAAACTAAACAGCGCGACAAGTTACACGATCGTATGAAAGATGCTTACTTTAAGATTCGAATCAAGAAAAGCAAAGGTTTGTCAATCTGATTCAGGGAATTGTGAGGGATGTGGTTGGCGATCTTCAATTGAAAACTAGGGAATGGACTGTAGTCCCGCTTTCTTCAAGTTGGTGTCATGGCAACTGGTACTTGCGGTCATCGTACCCATTGCCCTGCGGATATATCTTGATGAGTATGCCCAAAATTGAGATAATCTGTGAATCCGGAACGTGAGTTTGGGATACAACCCAAGTAATGAAACGAGAGTATCCAATCGAAACGATTCACGAGTATTCAAGGTCATTAGAGAGAACTAAAATTAACATGAAAGTGCTCAAGATCTTTTCTCTCTCGTGAATGAGGACCCTATGAGGCTTTTAACGCCTTTTTGGCATTTAGACATTTGTGACATTTCGATCTGATATCTGCTCCTGAGAAATAATTTCATAAATGTCGTGTCGAGTTTCTCCCATAGGCCGGGCCAGCCATGTCGATTTGTGCTGCATTAACATCGTCTTGCTACACTTTTTTGAAGGATTCCAATGCAGTCAATCTGCTTTAACGGCATCAATGGACTCCGCACCGCATGTATGTTACCAACATCAGAAAATGCAATGAGTTTATTCAGGTGTGAAGTTGAAGGAATCCGCTGCTTAAAGCTTCAAATCTTTGAATAACTAGAGCAACTAGGTTATCAAGTATGTAAATATGATATGATTGTAATACCCATTTTCTACTAAATAGGCTAAAAATAGCAACATAACATTCAAGATCATTTTTGTTGGGGACTTAGTAAGTGAGTCAATGGTTGGTATGATAAAGACAATTGCATGCATGTTGACACAATTCAAGATCCTCTTTGTTCTGGTATGTGCTTGCATTGTTCTGCTTTACAGTTATAGTACACATTTAATATGACCCTTATTCTTTTGTTGCTGGTATGACTTTGGAAATAAACAATGTGTGACCAATTCTAATCACAGAATGTGATTAGAAATCTTTGACTCACTCTTTTTAAGTGGGCATGATGGGTGTAGGCTGTCACAAGCAAAATATATGGTTGATATCTTGAGATCATAAATTATAATTATTCAACTTGCATGCTAATATCAGGTTTCATAAATGGATAGAATCTCCATTAATCAGTAGATTGTTTCAACAAAATTATAAATGTATCACATCATGACAGGTAACAAGCCCGTAAGCGTAACAAACAGAGGAAAGGTAACAAGAATTGTTGACCATTCATGCCAAGAATCTCAAGACTTATAGGACGAACGGAAGAGATCAAGAATAATGTTTTTGATGTCCCTGAGTTCAACAAGACACTTCACTCTGACGTATCTTTGAGTCAAGATCATTA
>CAAAJI010000362.1:51688-64265 GCA_900642245.1 Fragilaria radians
TTCCCAAAACTGTCCCTTTGGGTAGGTAAAATGTATGTTTGCCATTGATCGTCTCAGCATCATTTGTACTAGTAACATATAATCCCATCCCCCCATTGGTAGCCTGTGACGGTGCCACTTTTAACCACGAATCGGGGACGGATAGGCGTCCTCGAGGACGATCGCAAGAATAAACCAATCCTATATATGTGATTAATACCAAGAAAGCCTGTACAACCGGTAATAATTGAAATGGAAAGGATATAGTCGGCATCCATGACAATGACGACGATGACACCGAAAAGGACGACAGGGAATAGTCCGCAGAAGAAACTTGAATCATCGTATCCTCCCATGGAATTGATGTGACGCCACAGACAAGACATGGACGCTTGGGTAAACGACAACAACACGAAGAGTAGTAGGGAGACGTCAACGACGAAATAACAAAGGGAACTCGAGACGAAAGAGAAGGTGACATTACAACACTTGACGGATAGGTAAAGGCTGCTACTTTCGTTGTTGCGATGTAGTGAAAGAGTAACCACAATGCTACTTTCATCATTTTCGACCAAGCATCATGTTGGTTTACCATCATACATTGTCTCTATCCTTTTTTGGGTGAACCGCTTAGTAGAAACAGTGCAGTAGTATCGTCTAGGTTGAGTCGTCACTCAAATTGTGAAGTAGACACTTACTAACAAATTTTACCAATATGTGAAGTCAGACGTTTGACTTTGAAATCAGAAAAAATGCTTAAAAATCAAGTTGATGAATGCACCTTCTTCAAAAATCTGAAAAATGGTCAATGCGTTTGTAAAGAAAAGAGTAAAGAATCAATTTTTGAAGACCTGCCAGGATGCCGACCAACCATGAGAGGCTTTGCGATGACTGTTGAGAGAGGTTACATTTTTTTTCAAATCTAGAAATATGACATCACTTGGAGCATATCAGACGAGACCCCAGACAACTTAGCAAGCGGAAGCGCTTTTGACCTCACCACATAGTGGCTGAAGACAGGCTGACAAAAATCACTCTTTTGAACAACTTCATTTTGAATGACCAATTGAAACGTTGGTAAAAAGCAAGAGTGCCACACAAGTCACTACGAATATCCATAATTAATAGAATTAGAACTAAGAATTTAAAAAGATTTTTGGAATCTCAATTCACACCCTAACAATCTTATTGTGACTAAACTTTACATCCAATTCATTGCCATTTGCAAAGCTTACAATCTTTGCTTTGCAGCTTCATTAGCGCGCTCTTTCTTTCAACTAACCATGTACTATTTGACTTAAAAGCTTCACCAATTGCCTGTTGCAGTTTTACAAATCACAATTAGTTGAATAATACTGAGTTAAAAACATATCATTTTGCTTCAGGTTATGACGCAAAACTATTCTTAATTTGGCTGACTTTGATTGGACGACGCTTGAAGCGTTGCTTAGGCTTAGTCATGCTTGAAAGAAGAAGAATGGTGGCTTGGAGACTGTTTGATATCTGATCTGCAGTAGGTCTCATGTTAGGATCCATGGAGTAACATTGGTACATAATTTCTATAAGAGCTTTTGTAGCAGTATCATTGGAAGGCAAGGGCAAGCTGGGTAATGGTGGCAACATCCCATTACGACTTTTTTCTTTTGCGATTGTATCCTTCTGCTCGGATGATAGTTTTGTTCCCCATGGGATTGAGCCGAATACGAATCGAAAGAAAATATTTCCCAAAGCGTAAATATCAACTTTCTCAGTCAAAAGGGTTCCCATCTCTTGCTCTTCTGGAGCACGCCATTGAGGGTTGAGATACTTGGACTCAAATGGACATTCTTTACCTAATACAGCGATGTTGAAATCGAATAAGACAGGCGCATTTTTGACACTTGAGTATGCCACATTTGCTTGATTAAGGTCGTTGTGCACAACATTTGCATGATGCAATGTGGCGATACCATCCGCCAGTTGCTTCGCCAATTTAAGACGATGAATTCCCTGGAGTTTATCAAAAACATGAGATAGTTGCTCTTCAACTAACTCTGTGACAACACTAAGACCACAACTGTCGTAAATGTCCAAAATGTACGGGGATGAAGAAAATCTCTCCATCACAAATGCGTCCACCTGTTGATGCTCATAATATGCTTCCTCAAAAGCGTGTTCGAAACGGAATGTCTTGAAAACAAGAGGCTTCCCTGTTGGGGGTGTCAAAATCCAGACATATCTCCAGAATCCTTTGGTAGAAAGAATAAATGAAGTATTCGACGGCAGCAAATCGTTCACCAAATTCATGCTGTGTATATTGTTACAAGTTGGACGAACTTGATATTGTGGAGGACGGCAGTGAGTATCCGTCTTTTCCATAATTCCAGCATAGTCTTCGGAATCGACATCATCATATAGTTGTGTGACATCCGTTGGCATTGTACGAAAGCTGCGAATGTGTCGACTATTACCCACTTTTGCATCCTGCGATATCCCTAGAGAAGTAATGAGTCCATTTCTTTCATCTCCCAAATATACCACATTTCGGAAACTAGATTTATGTACGGTGTTGACAACAATTAAATGTGATCTGTTGGGAATCCTTTTCCAGGTAGTGGTTGCCACAATGAAGATAGCGATGAAAACAGTAAATCTCTCTTTCATCAATCGTTGTTCCAGAGCTTTAAGCGATGGATGCTTTCTTGAGGAAGAGAAAAATGTTGATTCTTATTCCTTTCAATTTGTGTTTCGTGCCTGGACATCGTGGAAAGTTTAAACGATGTTGTTTTGCCATTCCACATGAAAAGTATAATAGATTAAATCTTAAAATCTCTCAAAGTCTCATGGTTTGTCCGCTTGGTCTAGAGGTATGATTCCTGCTTCGGGTGCAGGAGGTCCCGGGTTCAATCCCCGGAGCGGACCTGTGTGGGGCAAATTGTGCACACAATGCTGAGAAATATAGTACTGTTTTGCCAGGTAAAGTTTTAGTCACAGATTGCTATGCCATGCTTGACAAAACATTAGATACAATTATGTCAATACTCTTCCCCAATACACAGCATAACTAAATTCTTGTATGTTGTGCATGGGGATATTGTTGTAGCATTATGAATCAGGTTGGATTTGTAGAAAAAGACTTTGTGAAAAACTTAATCTATTGTATGTTGTACCTTCAGTACTCTTCTGCCATAAATGGTTTTTTTTCATGTCATTTGGATACTTGGAAATTATTATTGCCCTTGATTATGATTGGTCTTCCACTCGGTTTGAATCCGCATTTTGAAATGTAGTCTATCATAGTGAGTGTTTTACATTGTGTCTTTATAGTAAGAGGAACCACCAAATCTACACAGACGATGTCCCAGTGGTCAGATTCGACTTGTTTAGAAGGCAGCAATCCATATTTATTGCTCTCTTTTTTTGTCAATTGACAGCCATGACAAGTGGAACATACACGTTCAAAATCTTGTGTAAGCCCAGGCGATGTCATGGTATTCCTGATGGTCTTTTCAATGCAAGTCTGACCTAGATGAAGTAAGTACTTGTGGTACCAGGGTAAAACTTTGCGTCCTAATGATTGAGGCATGCATATATTATCTTGCAACACAGAATTTCGTATCCTTTAATCTGCTGGATAATTTTAGCGCTCTTGAGATAATCTTTTTCTCTTTACCCTTTGACTCTCGTCTGCTGTTTGAAGTTCAATGAAGTATGCATTGGGATTTTAATGAAACTGTGTTCTGAATCAGAGAGAAGTGTTAATGCTTCTTCTTCTTCAGATCACCAATGTCGAAACGGGATAGAGCATCCGGTACAACATTTTTCTTCCTTGGGAGGTATTCAAATGTTACTCCAAATTCTTCAAGGATTGTTTGTATGATCTTTAACTATGATTGGGTAACCTAGCAGGGCATTCTTGTATTCCTTGCTGGTTTCGATTGTTGATGGAAATTTACATTCAGTTGTTGTATATGATCTTTGGGCTGTGTTGATTTATGCAAATAAAGGCATTGGGCTTTTTATCCTGCATAATAACTGCACCCAGCTGATGATCAGATGCATCAGGTTAGATTAAAAATGCTTTACTGGAAGCTGGGTAAGGAAAAAGTACCTTATTTCCAATAAGCTTCTTATTTTTTTCAAGGCATCTTGATGGGTCGGAGGGTGCTTGATTTGAGACTAGCCAAAGGGGTTAGAAGCTCTATTCTGCAAATCAGATGTCTCAATAGTAAATGACTATATCAATAAACTGGCATACTTTTTCCTGGTGTTTGGAGCCTTGATCTAAGGATGGCTTTAATCTTTTTTTTATCGGCTGAATACCTATTCTGGTAATCCTTTAACCCAGATACTAGATTTATTCTGCAAAGAACTTTGATTTTGATGCATCAACTCTCGTTGAGAGCCATGCAACAACAATTTCTAAATGATCTTGTGAAGGTTTTATCTGCTAGTATCAAGAAATCATCCCACATTGGTCTTTACATTTTCCATATCTTGGGCAAGCTTGGACATGACATTTTGAAAAACATCAGGGGTGATTTGGATTCCTATGCCTAGACTCTTTTATGTTTTTTGCCCATGGGAATATAATTGTTCAAATTTTTTGGACATCAGCATCTAGCTTTATACTTTAGTAACCCATATTTTAATCTAGTGCGATGGGCAAGGTCAAACCATCCATGGAGCGGATCATGTCCCCAATCTTTGGTATTGCATTGGGTGACGTTTAAGTAAGGAATTGACTTTTCTGAAGTCAGAAACAACTCTTATTGTTTCATTCTTGCAAATGTTGGGGAAGCCTATTCAGAAGCAGAGTCTTCTTCTAGGGCTCAATGCCCACAATTCTTGCAATGCAGTTGCTCCTCCACTGATCTAGGAGCGGATAACAATTATGCATCTTACTTTTCTTCTGAGATGGATGAGTCTTGTAGAACCAATCATTTTCATTTTCCACTTGCCTTGTTTAGCCTCTGTTCAAATATTTTGCTTTCAAATATTCAGCCAGCACATGACTTTGTCTGCTGATTCTATCTTGGAACTCTGCTCAAATAGACTTTGTATTACCAAATTTAATTTACGATTGATTTTATAAATATTTTTTTCCTGCTACTTCGAGACTTCCTCTACTCGTTTGTTTGGTACACCTAATTTCCGAGTACACAAGATTTGTGTTGTCTTGACAATTTTTTGCATTATCTTGCCTGAACTTTTATCCAGGATCGTTTTCGCAAAATGCCTCCTCTATCCTGCTTTATAGCAACTTCCCTTTCTCCTAACCATATCTTTTCATTGCTTTGAATGACCCTACTTTCCATTATCACATTATATCTTACAACTTAACCTTGTATATAAGAATTACGATTAATGCAAGTCCGTAACAGTTGTAATTGTCTTTGTTTCCTGCCAAAATTTATCTTTTCCCCCTTTGCATGGAGGTAAAGGTGCATGTGTACTTGAAAATAAGTGGGACATCCTATCATTTTACCACTCTTGAAGCGTATATGTTGTAAGCTTTGATAATCAGACTTCAGTCAAGAAAATCCTTCCCATAGTGTAGTATTGGGAATTCATGAGTGAATCTTGAATGATTCGGGATTTGTTGTTTACATGGAATCTATATCCCATAGACATGGAATGAATCAGTAAATGATCATTGACAATAATAATGATAATGTCTTTATTTCTCGGAGTCCTTCCATGTTTCTCATCAAATCGTAGATATACCTCCCAGTTTAGAGCAGTTTAGCCTTTCTGATACAAGTTTGAAGGTGATTAGTCAATAAGTCTTCTTATATTTCAATATAGTAGAATCCTTCATGAATAAAAGTATGAAATGGTAGTGCAAATGGTACAAGATGAAAAATTATTAAGAAGAAAAGTTGTCACCATTCTTTGTATTTTAAAAGTATGATGTTAGTTGTTGCACTCTGCAACAAACTACACAGCTAGCAAGCTATTTATCCATTTCGCACGAAAATGTCATCTCCAAAGTCTTCTCCAGTATTAATAAGGCTAAGCCAAGTGATTGTAGGAGATGAATATTCTTTTATTGAAAACTATGGAGGGTCACTATTTTGCACATATACTCCATAGCATGGCTTGATAGACTTAGCGTATTGAAAGAACAAAGATGTAATTGATCTTTATCCAAAAAAGAGAAATCAAATTTTCAATGCAATCCGACGCCTACGTAAAAAAACTCTGTTACAGTATTTCCAACAACTATGTCTATGAATGAATCGGATATTGATAAATCATGGGAAGTTGAGAAAATCCTTGATTGAATTCCTAATCTAATGGAACAATATTTACAAGACAAGTGGATTGGCCTTGATGCGCTGGTACTGAATAATCTATTTCCAATGTTGCTATTTGCAAAACAATGGTATTCAACGATGCTGCTCCCTTTAAACCTTTTGACATCCAGTAAATTGGCACCCACAACAAAAAAGTAGTAAAATGAAATAGATTCTTGTTTCCGTATTGCCAAATTAGCCATTCATGAAATATTTTTTTTCCCTGGTGATTAAAATCAACAGAGTATCTTACATTGGAAATAATGCTTTAGTCAAATCATCAAAGACTGAACTAAGATTATATCTAAGATCAAATTTGTCTTAATCTCATTATTCTCTGTTCTAAATTCAATTTTGACGCACTCATATGAATGAATGCCCTGGATGAGAATGGACATTGCACACTCAAGGGGAATCTGGAACTTTTTCGAATCTCTTTCCACATTGAGAATCATAATCTCACAAACGATGAAATACATTTGCATCTGGCTTGCTGTAGTCCTTGCGACTACGATGGGAGATAGATTGGGGAATAAGCAATGTGGACTTCTTGTCCCGGAAGCTGTGACGTCTCGATTATCCAATAAGATAGTTATTGCACATCGAGGTGCATCGTTTCATCTACCCGAACATACATTAGCGGGATATCGTCTGGCGCTTGAACTGGGTGCGGATTTCATTGAGCCAGATCTTGTTGTCACTCAAGATGGTGTATTAGTTGCCTGTCATAGTGTTGATTTGAATATCACCACGGACGTTGCGACGGTGT
This sequence comes from Fragilaria radians, assembly GCA_900642245.1. Classification (NCBI taxonomy): domain Eukaryota; phylum Bacillariophyta; class Fragilariophyceae; order Fragilariales; family Fragilariaceae; genus Fragilaria; species Fragilaria radians. The sequence goes on from CAAAJI010000362.1 coordinate 58,715, forward strand.
TTCCCAATCGCATGGCATATTCCAAAGTTTCCAATCGAACTGGTTATTGGGTACACAATTTTCAATTGGAAGAAATTAAGCAGCTAAAAGTCCACCAGCGGATCCCTGATGCAAGATCGACACAATATGATGGTTTGTTTGGTATTCCAACATTCCAAGAGATTCTACAATTAACTCAGGAATGGAATTCACGAATACAACCGAAACTAGCCTCAACTCCAAAACGTGCCGGCGTTTATGCTGAACTCAAAGATCCAACATGGTTTAAAGAAGATGCACAATTAAGTATAGCTGATGTATTTATATCAGAACTTGCATCGTCCCCATATGCTTCTCTTATCTTTAATGATACAGAGTGTGCTCTTCTCAAGTTTAATGAATATTTAATTCCTCCTTTGGTGGTACAATGTTTCGATGGACCAACTCTTCAATATATTTATGACCAATGGAAGATGAGGGATTACGGGATACCTCCTCATATGGTACTCTTAAGTAATGAGGAAGAATGTCTAGATGATGAATGGTGGTACAAGGTGGGAGAATGGTCCCATTTCATACATGGAGTCGGACCGGATAAAGTGTGTCTACTTGAAGAGGAACCTGCCCAGGCATTTATGGAACACGCACGAGAGCATGACCTTGCTGTACATGTATGGACTGCACGTCCCGAAACTTCCATGTTGATGTCAACCGCAACCATGAATACATTGGAGGACGAAATGAATTACTTATTCTGTAAAATAGGAGTCGATGGACTCTTTACGGAAGATGTGGGACGGACGGAACGTTTCCTCGCCAAAGGATGTTCTGACACGTGGACACCGCTACCACCTCCCTCTCCAAGTCCCTCAACGATTCATGACATTTGTGACTCTCAAGCGAAGGGACGATCCCAATATTTATCCACAGCCACAGGGATTATGGGCTTTTTACTGGGGATACTCGCGACCATGTTCTTGATGAATTCAAGACATTGCAAAAGTCAACGACATACGAGGCGACAGCTACGAATTCCTACGCATGACGATGTGGAAATGATATAACGTAAGAGTTGGCCTAAGTTGGGGAAGACAAGTAAGAATATTATTAGTCATGACTTTTTAGCATCTCTTTTTTGTGATATAAAGTACAGTGTCATTTAGGACTTTACTGCCTTTGCGAGACGTTTCTTCAAGCCTCGAAATCGTTTCTTTTCTGGAACAGGCGCATTATCATCAGTTGCTTCATTTTGTTGGGGGACTATAGCTTCAGTAGAAATAGGATTTTGGGTTGGAGGGACTTTGACCATGGATCGATTCGGCGATATATGCCCATGACCCTGACCTGGAGCATCCGGAGCACCATCCGTGTCAGCCATATATCCGTCTCCTTCTCGTCCTGCACTATTTTTTGTATGTATTGATCCGTCAAGAATAGTATTCGTCATGAGGTCTCCCATATTATCAATATATTTTCTTTGTTGAAGTGCTTGATGGATGTCTGTTCTACTATGTTGCTTGTCGGAATGTGATGGTTGGATAATTCCACCACCATTTTTCGTCACTCCCGCTGCAGCATTAAGGGCCAAGAGCTGTTGCGTATAATCTTGATGAGTCAAACTCTGTCGCGAGGATGTTCCCGATGCAATGGAACTCATACCAACGTATGAGACGTCTCCTCCGGCGGTATTCCTTGACACAAGCGATGATATCCGATTCATAGTATCACCTTGGGAATCCATCTCAATATCTTTTAAATCATTAAGATTTTCATGGAGCGATGACATTTCTGCTTGTCTATCAATGTTTGTGGAACGAAAATTTTCGGGGTTTGATGCTTTTTCGTTTTGAGTAGTCGAATGGTCTTCTTCCTTTTTTAACTTCTTTTTTTCTTTTTCTTCTTAGTTTTCGTCTTCTTACTTTCCTTGGTCTTTTTCTTACCACTTTTCTTGGATTTCTTTTCAGCGGGCGCTTTTGCAAGACTACCCTCCACTATATCTAGTAATGTTTCATTGGCATGAATATCTCGGGAAACAGAATGTTCGAACTCCTCCCGACATTGGATGAGAGAATAGTCAGGAACGACAACATCTGATTCGTCTGACTTTAATTCAGGTGCCGAATGCTCAGATTCATCATCACCTTCTTCAATATCTTTAAAGAAATCGAAATTCGACTTTTGAAATGTGTTTGTTGGATCATCGGATTCGTCATCCAATAGAAACCTACTACACTCCACAAAAGCAAACCCTGCTTTAAAATCAACAGTCGGAGGCTCTTCGTCTAGGAAATTTCCCATATCCCATGCAAGTCTAGATTTTATATTGGATGATATAGGTTCGTCTTCATCGGCATCATAATCATCACTTCGTCCGAAGGAGAATAAAATGGACTTGGACTCCTCGACACTGACGGTTGGCTTGCGAGATTTTCCAAACCCCATTAGCCCTTTCTTTTCTTTGACCTTTTTCTTCGACCCAATAGCTGAACTGTCCTTCCTTTCGTGCTTAGGAAGCGACCATGAAGACTTGGTTCCATCGAGGGGTGCGAAGTCCATTGACGATTCTTTAAGTCGATGGGGATTTGCAGACTGTAAGATGACAAAATACTTGCAGTGGCAATACTCGAAGGTTTTTTGTTACTGGCATTTTGGGTATGGCATTTGATTGAGTAGTTAGTTCATGGTCCATGAGGATGCTAACGTGCAAACCACTTTAAGTCAATCATAAATTTCAAAAATCATGCTTTGAAATGGTTTCCGCAGATATTATCGAAACCTCTTGCAGCTAATTGCATAATAATATCTCCAAGATCTAAGAAATCTATCAAGTGGATGCCACTAACTTCAAAAAGATTACTTCACACGTTTTTGCGTTATTGATTCTTAAAGCAAAACTTTTCACATAGAAATAAGTGTGGAAGTTAAGTGTCCCTAAGTTGTGTGCAATGTATTGGAAACAACTTTGGTGAACCATACAACATGAGGCATGTAAGCTCTATGCTTATGGAACGTGATATGAAGTTATGATCAAACTTACATTTGTTACAAAAGTGTTGCTGGTTTCTATCCATCAAGAAGTCGAAAGTGTTTCAACATCCAAATAATTGAGATCAAAGTGACCTTACTCAAAAATATGACATTAACATCATGAATTGTATCCGGACACATTCGTGGTGTACGTAATAGTGAACTTGGACAACTGAGTTTATTGTGCATCATCTCATGTAAAAGAAAATAAAGTTGATAGCCATTTGTCCAAAGATACAAATGAAGGGGTAAAGATAAATTTTTTATCATATAGATATACATTTACTAGTAGTGTTGTTTGTCCCCAATTCAGATACTCAAGTCAAACTCCGGGTGCCTCTGATAAAGATCAATTTTCTCATTCCAATAATGTGTTCTGAGACAAAAAGCTAATTTTTATCAGTGCTTTGCTCAAAATTTCCTCATACAGCCTCAGGACATGAACTTCATTGTAGTTGCTGATACTTGCTTTTGTTTTCGAGTCTTATCTTGAGCACTGTCGTTTAACTTTTTGATTAAGTCTTATTTTTGATTGGAAGTTACACTTCCAGTTATATCATGAAGTCACTATGATCTGCAACTTTGTGCGAGTACTTTATAAATTGATTATTTAACCAGAGCCTAATACACATTTTTCCATACTGTAGTATTGTCTATATTTATACTTTAAGTTATGTCATAATCCACGACTAGGTTGTGTAACCTCCATTACAGAATATGCCTTTAATGGGTTGTGGCACACCATCAAGCACAACAACTTTCCTTGAGATTTCATACTGCTCTAGTAGAGTAGTATTGTTCTGCAAGATAAACAATATTATACAGCGTGCATTTTCGTCAATTTGAGGAACAGACTTTAAAAAGAAACTTCCTTCATAATTATGAGCATATTTTGGAAGGAATATTTGAACGATTCAATGTATGGGAAAAATGGGCACAGTTAATTGATAGGTTTATACCTTATCATGCTTTGTTCCCAAATTCACGAAACAGTCTCTAGACAGAGATGTAAAAAGATATTTAAATCAAAGACTCATCTCAGTTGTAGATTTCAAGATGAGTTCAGCTATTGCGCTGCTAGACAATGCATGAAATCATCGGAGAGAGGGAATTAGGCCATGTTTACATCAATTTTCCAAACCCAGACAGGATCCTTGGCTCTTCCTTTTGCTGCAAACAATTACTCCATCAAAATGTCCTATGGATAGCGTCTTGATTAGTCACGCCACTCCTTAATTCTGGATCAGAAACGTTAATATCTACTCGCATCTGGATTGAAAAGACTATCTCGATAATTACGATCTGATTTTTCACCTCCAATGTTAATATACATTTTGTATGATTTATTTCTCATCTGCTCAACTGATTTTTATGACTTCTTCAAGTTTATATCTACTAGACACATGCATAATCAGGAATTCAATTTTGAAAAGCTGATATAAAATGATTTATTCGACAAATCTTTTCCGCCTATTTATGCCTGAAAAAGTAAAAAGACGACTAAAAGGAATTCCTAAATTTTTCTCAGCCAAGCTATTTCTCAACGATGATTGTCATCAAGTTTGCTCTCCTCTGTATCTGCATCAAATTAAGGGATCAAGGAGTTAGTGGAGAAGAAGTAGTAAGTGGGAATGGTGGTTCACTATACCAGAAAGACTCGAGAAGTCAGAACCTCAAGCCTAGGTATCAAAGGCAGCTTCTTCCACTTGAAAACATTTTCGCGCGTAATCCAGCTCCAGCAATGATTAAAAGAAGTGAGATTGTTACTCTTATCAAGAGAAGCGATAGCAACTCTACAAACACCCTTGTTACCTACAAGAAAGCTAAAGGAGCAAAGAAAAACAAAAACAAAAACAAAACTGGAAAAAACATGATCAAAGGCATGACAGCAAAGCCTTCGAAGACTAAGTCACCCGCTAAAATGACTCCAGCTCCATCTCGCACAACTGTTCCCGTTAATGCTCCACCATCGCAATCGCCTCCATCAAATCCATCTTCGACTGGATCAACCCCGCGTCCAACTTCATCCATAACAAGTAATCCTGCTCTCTCACCTGCTCAGACCCCCGGTTCGAGTGGCACAACCCCTCGTCCATCAACGCGGAACCCTGCTGGCTCCCCAGTCGAAAACAGTCCTGCATTTTCACCTGCACAGAGCCCTGGTGCAAGCGGCACAACTCCTCGTCCATCAAAGCGGAACCCTGCTGGCTCCCCGATCGAAAATAGTCCTGCATTTTCACCTGCTCAGAGCCCTGGTGCAAGCGGCAATACCCCTCGTCCCACAAAACTAAAACCTACTGCCACGCCGACCGTTAAAGCTGTTACGCCTTCTCCAACTCGCAAAACTCGAGCACCAGCACCTCCTTCACTCAGCAATCCTGCCTTGTTTCCGGCAGGAAATCCTGGTGGTTCGGGTACAACCCCAAGGCCTACAACCCGATCACCAACCTTCAATCCAGCCTCCAATGGTTTTCCTCCCCTAAACCCTTTTCCATCTCGAAGCCCCACTACAGCTATTCCTACAACAAAAGCTCCGACAACCGTT
>CAAAJI010000363.1:4155-16446 GCA_900642245.1 Fragilaria radians
TTAGCGAACACGCGGAGGCTTAGAATCTTAATTTCAAACAATTTAAAATCAAAGATTCGACGGAGACACTGAACAGTACTAGTACTTAAAAAAGCATCAAGCATCAAATTCAGTCTAGACAAATACAGGAAAACAATGCGAAATATCTCACCTCTTTTGGCAATACCCTGGATCTCTCGTGTTCAAAGCTTCGGATTCCCTAGTTTTCCTTCTCAAACTTATAGACGACAACCATTATGGGTATCTGCGAAAAATTCAGAGTCATCCTCCACACTTTGGTATCCAAATTGTCAAGACAATGCACTTAAGTTCAATTCAATTCAAGCTCGTCGGGCAATCTTACTATCGTCATTTGATGAAGGATTCCAGAAATCTGAGGCAGCGCAAGAATTTTTACAATCCAGTCTCTTGTCATGTCTTGAAGAAAGTTATAGTACTTCAAAACAACAACAAGCCTACAACACTCCTAGTTTGAGATTCCTTTACATACCCACTGCCATGTATGCCTATCGTCGTGATAGCACTAGCAGTCCCGGAATCCAACGACAACGGGCAAGAGCTGATGCTCGCAAACGGCGTAATGTCATTGCTGAATCCCTACGACGCTTAATCCCCGCAACATACCAGTGTCTATTGTAACTTACGATCTCGATGATGGCTCTCTTCGTCACTGGGAAGAAGACAATTTCGTTGGACAAGACATATTACAACATTGGAATCCTCATTTCGTTTACGTAGAAGGTGGAAATACGTTTTGGTTGCAACATTGTCTTGAACGGAGTGGTAAACTGAAGGACCTCCAAAACTTACTAGTGGGAGAATCATCTACAACAGTATACTGTGGGAAGAGTGCAGGTGCCATTGTTGCCGGTGCGCGTATGGATACGGCCACTTGGAAACAATGGGATGATCCAACGGTAGTTCCTGATCGACCAACCTATCAAGATTGGCATAAAACTTCCGGCATGGATCTGTTAGGAGGAATCTCCATATTTCCACATATGACAGACGAATGGACATCTCGGGTAGAATCCCAAACGTCAACACCAGATTGGGGGGAAGATTTTCCAGTCCTTTGTCTTCCAGATTCCCATGTCTGTCTTGTAGATGGTGAGCAGCAAACAATTACGGTTGTTTAGGAAAGTCCACAAAATCTATTTGTACACGGGAATTGGGATTGCAACAACCGTGTCTTGCTCAACTCATAGATTTTTCTTGACCAAATACAGATTTGGAGTGATGGCGATTTTTTGGAAAGTCTGCATTAAGATTTGAACTGTAACTTGGATAGGGCACTACCACAGATATGTTTTTCATTCAGTTTTAAAAGGTATTAGCGAGTAAGGAGTTGAAGTAGCACTGTTGTACATTCGCTATTTTCGTTTTGTGGCCACCTTAGCACAATATGAGCTTCGTTTTGACACCACCTTAACACAATACAAGCATTCTCCAATTAAATGGAAACGCTTCTCCTGACAAGAGATGATACTTGGTGAAACGAATGCATCTCTCCATGGCAAATATTTGTCATTCCATTCCCATGATTTGATGCCATTTGTTGGGCTATTACCAAAGAATGTGACAACAAATGTTCAGTTTTGCTCACGTGACCCATCTATTAATCAACATTTGTTAAAGGCGTGGATGTTTCCTTGTATAGTGAATTTACAATTCATTTTGTTTCTGCTTGATACATCTATTTGGTTGAGCACACTTAAAAATGCAAGCAAAGTGAGCCACGAAAAAACACATCAAAGTGGCAGTTGTAAACTCTACAGAGTGTTTGGTTCTACATGGCAATCATTTAATTGACTTTAAATTACTTGAAGTAGTTTTTTAGTTTATATTGCTCTATGATGCTTCTGGTATCTGTCCAAAACATGCTGTCTTTAATCTTGTAGAACACGAGGTGTACCAATGCGAATTTCTGAAATAAGCAAACTGTAAATATCGAAGATGGAGATTTATTCATCATATCTTTTTCTTGGACTGATATTACAATGGTATACAAATATTTCTCATAAATAAACGATATAGACTGCATCAGCCTTCAGTAGCTCCTTTCAATAATTAGTCTGATTTTATGTTCCATACACTCTGTTTGACAGGAATAGACTGTAACAGGTTATTTTGTTTTGCAATAAGTTCTCTGATGGGAAAGCAAGACAGCAGACAGAAAAAGAATAAGAGAATGAGTGAAGAAGAAAACGAAAAAAGGCAGTGACTCTCCACTTGCGCGAAATGAAGAAAAAATCAAAGGGGTTCAATGGAATATGAAAAAAAACGAGGAAATAATTTAAAAGGCAACTTAAGGAACTAGGGAAGGTTGGTGGAAATAGGTATTTTCCCATGTCAGAAACGCGGAATGGAAATTCCGTGAATAATAGATGTATGTCAAATGGCATCTTCCACGCTACAAACAAAATACACATTGCCAAGGATAAGAAGTCTTTAGCCTTAAAGATTGTATGTCTTCAGGATTATGTCATTAAATCCTAAGAATATGAAAGTTCGCTTGAAAGAATATCAAAGAAGAAATAGGCCACTATTGAAAAGAGCACTTATTTGATGGAATGGAGAGAGATTTAAATGATGAAGAGAAAGAAACACTATCTGTGAAGACGTGATCTAACCAACACAACGCAGTGGGGAAACATTTACACTCTTTGGAAGAATACAAATGCAAAGCAGATATTTCCATTTATTCATCAAGATAAATAATAAGAAATATAAGGATACGTTAAATGTGCCATCTTTGTGAATGGGATGCGATTGAAAACTTTCTCCAATGTTAATATACCAAAGGAAGAAGCGTTCACATTTATGAGAATAAGTTAATTGAAACAATTAGAGTGACACTAGTAGTCCACTTAAAAGGCATCAATATGAATTAATAGATATAGAAATTACTTCACTTCATTGGAAAAACTATACCATTATAGCATGGAAGGACAATCGATAGAGAGTTGTTGATGAAAACAGAGATCTTACAGTATAGAAGGAGTATTTGTATGGTGAGAATCGCCGTACCCTTCGAGAACCCTTTTTAGAAGTGGTGCAATTTATTTTAACTTTTTGGAATGACTAGCTTTTTATTTGGCATAGATACCTAACGTGTCATTACTGATATATTCATCGAAACTAAATTCGGTTCATAATCTACATCTGACTGAGTTGTTTAGTCTTTTAGTTATCCACTATACTTCAAAGAAACCCCGGAAGATAGCATTTAGGCAAGGATTAAAGTGCTAAATCAAGGGTAGATAACAACAAATGAACAAATGATTCATATAAACCTAGGTAGCATCTTGATGGTTGACGGGGATAATCCAAAATTTCAACTCAGATGAAATACCTTTAATGCCTGTGGGAACTTGGCTGAAATTGAGATACGTTTAGGTAAGGAAAGGAATCTGAAGTTGCCGCCTCTTGGAGAATGTTCCAAATATCACGAATACCAGAAATTGATCTCCTGCATATTACTTTCTTCGGGATTGTCATATTTCTATTTTCTCGCAAATTTCAGATATTTGGTCTTCAAATCCTGGTTAAATCAACACCTATCTTAGTTTGAAAGTGTTTTGAATGGCAAAAATAACCTTGCTGCTTCAGTGGCAACTAGCAACTCGTATTTTCTTGTTCCAATCTCAAGCCATACCTGATATCAACCATCTTCTAAAGTTATTGATTTAAATCTTGAATCCTTGTTGATCAACAATTTGCATTTGCCAATTGATATTCTTCATAAGAAAATGCTGCAGTATGAATGGAATTTCATGTCGTTACCGAAATTGTAGCGAAGTCTCTTTTTTTCTTTTGAAATTAGATCCGTTCTCCATTGACGCTCTGCCCTGTTCCTGATCTCTTGAGAGGTTTATGCACGCTGAAAGTTTAATTCTACACATTGTTGCACCAATCCACGGGAAGTGAGGGCTATTTTTGTACTTGAGGAAGTAAATAAGATTGATATACAATTGCTACAAGTTATTTCATTTATATGATGCGAAAAGGCTCACTAGACCATCATATTTTGATCCTGATATTGTTCTCTTATCTTATTTGTTTCCCACTCATCCTTTGGTAAGTTTACATTTCAGAATGAATAGCAATTTATGAGATTTTCTGATAGATATAAAGTACCCTTTCCAATTGTTCTATAAAATCATTATTTTGCTAGAAGAAAATCTCTCATTTTCCTTCCTTTCTTTCCTTTTCCTCTAAACATTCTACAAGCAAATTTGTGTCCACCCAAGAGCCTTTTCTATCAATAATTGCCTTGTAATGCTGTTACTGATCCAATGCGTACTGATTGGTCCGCCTCTTTTCATGCTTATAGGTGTCAGCCTTCCTAATATATTGCTAGGAAATGAATTTGTGGATGTATTGTTGTTTCAGACATTCCTCTGAAGCTTTTCCTTCCAAATCTGAGAGAATTTTAAGTTCTTTAAATGTATGATAAGACCTCCAAAGTTTGTTTGCAGTTTGTACTTTGTTGCTTCAATTCTTTGTCAATAAGCAGTTAAGCATTTTTATTTTTCAAGTGTACAAGGTTGTATATTGCTTCTACAATTGTTCACAGGTTTGTTATGGGATCTTGAATTGTTCTCTATTTCCATGCCAAGTTTTATTTTGAGTCTGTAATACTATCGTATTGAGGGTAAAAGAAGCATTAGTGAATTTTAAAGAGTTAATCTCGTACGATAAGCAGCTCAAAAGGTTAAAGCAATGAAAATACACAATAAGGTCCATCGTTAATCAAAATGCCGTGGTTAAAACATTAGTCGCCTTTGCAATAGGATATATATCAATGAAGGATTTGCACTATGTTATCCCTGTATCGAATCAAAAAATTTAGACAAGGAGTATGTGTTGAACATACTTGTATTCGGCAAAGAAGTACAGGATTCATTTCATGTTTCAAACGGGAATGACGAGTATACCACAATTAGATTATTCGCGTCAGAACCGAATGAACACTTTCATTCAGATCCAAAGGATGCCATTAATTTCATTTCAATTACTTCAGATTGGATCCATTTCACGACTCTGCTTCTTATGTTTAAAAAACCATATATTAGACCAGAGCGCAAGCTGATTTGCGCTGTTACTAATGGTGATTTCCAAGAGGTCAATGACCTGATAGAAGACGGGGTGGAGATAAATTATCAAAACGAGGATGGTAGCTCCGCGCTTTTGTTAGCAAGCGAACTTGGATACGTGGATTTTGTTGAAGTTTTGCTGACGTGTGTTGGCATAAACATCAATTTACAAAACAAGCTTGGAAACACTGCTCTCATATCAGCAAGCATACGCGGTCATTCAGATATAGTGAAAGTGCTATTGAGATGCGACAACATTGATGTCAATCTTAGCAATATATTTGGTGATACAGCACTCATTCGGGCTAGAGCTAACTGTTACGTTGCGATTGTGAAATACCTCGAAGATTTTGAAAAGAAAAGTGTCACAGGCGTTGATGATGTCATATTGCAATCTAGAGCAAAACTTCTTCATGCTATGACTGATTCCTCATATGGTCCTGTGGAAATAGCACTTGAATATGTCGATCATTGCATTACTGATAAGGTTCTAGGAGAAGGAGCCTTTGGTATCGTTTATCTTGCGAATGACTGCACACTTCCTAAGAAGTTTGTAATAAAGAAAATAAAGTTTACAGATGGTGATGAGGAAGGAATTAGAGACATACACAAGAGCTTCAATACAGAGATATCGGTAAGTCATTTATGGTTTGTGACGCGTATCGACATAAACCAAAACATGTCTTAATGAAATTATGTAACTTCCTTGATGAGAATTCTCGTCGAGTGAAAAAGCTGAAGAATGTGTCAAACGGGGCACAATATGGTCATGAATGGGAATCTCACCTTCAACTTTGTCTCCTGATATCAGGCTCTAAAGAGGTTTCGCCATCCTAACATAATTGTTATGTATGGCTATACTTTGAGTGTTCATCATGCAGAACAGTGTTTGTTTTATGAATATGCAGCAAATGGCTCCCTTGATATTTTTCTGCAAAGCAATTCAAATAGAGCCTGCCTGCAAGCTAATATTCGACTGTCCATTATGCTTGACATCACCAAAGCAGTCCACTTCTTGCACACTGGTGGCTGCAAAGGATATGTTCTCTATCATCGTGACATAAAGAGTGCAAATATTTGTCTTGCAGAAGATTTTACAGCACAGCTAATTGATTGTGGGCTTGCAAAGTTTGTCCGCATTGATGGAAGCCCAACAACTGCAACTTCTGTTACAAGCTATCTCTCTTCAGCCAATATCTTTGGAACACCAGGATACACATGCCCTGAGTATCTATACAAGAAAATTAAAGGGATCAATTACAAGTTTCAACCAGCATGTGATGTCTATTCCATTGGGGTTGTTATGGTAGAGCTCATCTTGGGCCATTTGATTGCTGGTCACTTATCTCAAACTGGTAAGACATACCAAGATTTTCATCAAAAGTATGTTGAGGATGATAATGGCAGACTCATCTCAAATGGCTGGAAATTGCTCAGGAAGGATGTTGATCCTTGCATTTCTTGGAAAGCTGATGTTTTGGATTGTGTCTGCAAGGCTGCCATATCCTGTTTGAATCCATCTGCAAGAAAAAGATCAAGCACCAAACATCTCTTATGCATGTTACATGAAGCTGTTGGCTTGAATGCTGGAACAGGCCTTATGCAAGAACACACGCCAAACAGTGATGGTTTGAAATGTGATATTTGTAATCAATTCTTGTCAGCATCTCAGAAAGTAAATACTTGTAGTGAAGGGCATTCACTATGCCGAGAATGTATGGAAAACTCAATTTTGCTGCGTCTTCCCAGTGGTCAAAAGGCGCATTGTCCATTTGTTTCCTGCACAAGCCAACCATTTACAGTGGAAGAACTGTATGGATTTGTGTCACACCCAGTTTATACAGCATATGCAGGCAATCTTGAGGAATTAATGAGGGTGGAATCTAAGTTAAATGATTTGACCTCTGAAATAAATGACTTACAATCTGCTATCAAACAACAAAACCTTCAAAGTCAGAAAGCTTTTAGGTTGATAATTTCAGAGCTAGGGAAATTTGATATCTTGGCAAAAGGCCTGGATCGTGCATTGTCCTTATTGGCATTACTAGGTGCTCAGCACATAAAACAGTGCCCTAATTTAGTTTTGCTTCACCCTGCTGATGTAAAATTTGCAAACACCAAGAAGTGGTTAAAGGATATGACAAACAATAGGTTCCTTGTTTCATTCATTTGTGCCCACTCAGGTGTGGCATGTCACCATCCTTTTAAAATCAGTGTATCAAAGAGATGGGTTGTGAAAGTTGCACCATTTTTAAAGTTAAGCCTTCTTGTATTGAAAGCAATGGTAAATGCATCAAATTTACCTTTCCCAATTCCAGGTATTTCCGCAACAGATCCATTTTCCTTGATGCAAGAATTTCTGGATGATATTATTGATGGAAAATCTTTGATGTGTGAGAGAATCATGGAACAAGGTACTGTTACCATGGAGAGTTATATCTCAATGCAGGAGCTTTATGGGAGTGCCTTTACCCTGATTGCAAGAAAGGCAGTGAAAGAAGGCAATTTGTCAATTTGGAAGGAGAAATTAGTTCCAGTATGTGATAAAAAGAAGGGCATCATTTGGGTGATGCCTAAATTTAAACACCTCTATTTTGTTGGTTGATTGCAGTTAAAATCAAAGGCAGTAATTTGTCATCCAACAGAATACACAGAAACTAGTTTTTAATTGGTGATGATTAATATACAAACTGCGTTATCCCAATATTTTTCCACCAAAGGTGTGCTGTGTGATGGCAACCATACCAACTAATAGAAATACTACATAATTTGCCAATTTGTTTAAATAATTTGATATTTTTATTTAGGAAGAATGTACAATTTAATTTGCTTAAATTATTTGATAACTTTTGTTTAGGAAGAATGTGCAAATAAATTACATTTCTTGACAAAAGCAATTGTACTACCATTCAAAATAATGATTGAGTCAAGCCAGAAAATTGGGATAGAGGTAGTAACTTACAATGTTCAAATGCAATGCTTATCCTCTACTTGGAATACAAATAAAGTTGATTGAGATTTAAACTCCTTTCTCTTTATCTCAAATTATAGGCATCTACATATATGTTTACCTAGTGAAAAGCAATAATGATTTGAGCCCCGTGTTAATTTGATGCTATTAAGTTGCCGTATTGTGTGTAATAAAATTTACTCAGCCTGCAGCTTACCATCCATAAAGATGTCACCTATTTATCACCTCCTTGCTGTCGTGCTATAAAGGGCAGCCTATTCATAAATTTCTGTCACTTTGGGAATATTGTCATGAATGGGTCAAACAAATCCTGTTTTGTATTTAAACTGGATTCAGACAAGGTAATCAATATGGATTCGAAAGAAACAAGTTAATGAATTGCAATAGAAAAAAGCCCAATTGAGTGATTCAAGGAATTTTAAAGACTTTGAAGAGTTTGAAATACCTGAAGTATTATTGAAGAAAAGGGGCAAGCATAACGTGTTCAAACCACTGGCTTCCACTCAAATGTAGCAATGTATTGACACTAATTTGTACCATACTGACATAGAAATATGCAAATTACAATGTTCTGGAACACGGTGATACTTACGAAAAGTATTAAATCATGAAAAGCCCTGGTGAAGGCCTTGGTGTGTCAACTTCAAATTCAAGAGTTAAATTCAAGTGTTGACAATGACAGGGTCACACAACTTGGGAAAAAGTCCCAAAAAGGATATTTGATTCGGTCTGATAGTCAAATCAGACATGTGTCATTGAACCATACATGGTGATAATGCCATTATGTAACTGAAAACGTATTCGATGTATTAATCAGGTAAAGGATGCCACTTATGGTAATGCTGGAAACCTCTGCCTTTGAAGGAGAAGATTGAGAATGACTTATCAAACGCCGGACTCCCTATGCCACTATGGCATGTAACGCAAAGGAGATGAAGGAAAACTAAAAACATGATAAGTGTATTGCAAAAGGACCTCTCCTTCAACAAGGCCTACTGCTGAATCAAATCGTAAATTTAGTAGATAGATCTTGCTTCAGGGCAACAGTACAATGCGTCCAACGCAACGTCTTCATAACCAGTGATAAATAGTGACATCACTTAGATCATTTTCAGTGAATTAAATCAGAATTTTCTTGAATGCTCACAGTAGCTAGCATCAAAGATGATGCCGAAATACTATTCTGAACAAATTGTAAATTTAGGAGCTATTCGTGACAAAATACTGATTAATACCAAAACATCAATATCAGATTTGTGTGGAAAGTAGAAAAATTTAAGTGTTGATGAATTTTCCAACTTGAAATCAAGAAGGCAGAATGGCTACTAGGCCTTTATTACTTTACATAGAACGATAATAATTCGGGAGGTCCTAAGGAATGGAAAATTATTCGCGATTGAAGTAGTAGTATCATGGTCTTAATTCTTAATAAAATAGTCATCTACAAGTAGGCTAATCTTGTTTTCTAATCCTGAGCCCCATGAACCCTATAAAGTAACTTCAATTAAAAATAGAAACGAAACTATTGATTTTCCTTCGTATTCTTATTTTTGCTCATCTAATCCTTCTGATCTTGTTGCTGCTATGCCACAGGAGAGGCTATACCATTTCTTCAGGCTTTGGAGGGATGACTTAGTCTATTGCTTTGTTCCTCCTTAATTTTTATTTTATGTTGTTAAAGGAAGCTTTCTTGCAACCTACAGAACAATAAGTTCAGCTATGTTTTCTTTTAAAAATAAAGTTATGATGTCTTCATTTTTTTCATCTATTTGCTTAGAGATAAAAAAGTGTCTAGAATTGTTTGTCCCTTAGTAGTCCAACGTAGCAAGTACCGAAATTAGACAAACGGTAGAAGCTAATGCATCAAAGGACTGAAACGTTGTTGAAAACGTCGGTCTTCTGGCTCATTTCACAGGCATTGATAGTTTCCGCATTCATTGTTCAACCTCGAATAGGAAATCCATCCTTAATGGAGCCATCCTTTCAACTATGTTCTGCAAAAGCTCCAGTATACATTACAATTGGTCCACAATGTGCCGGAAAGACGACATTGCTATCACAACTTCAGCAGCGTATCAATCAGGACCCATCGAAAAAAATATTAGATATTTCCATTGATGATCAAGATGGCGTATACATACCTGTGAAGATTCAATTTTTCCTTCACCCATCAATTCCAAACCAATCCTTTTGGAATCGTCGAGTTTTAGGTAAAACGATGAGACGGAGACTTGACGAGCAAATCGAGTTAAGTGCCATCATCCGACGGTTAGGAGGAAGTTTATCACAAACTGACTTTGAAAGAACCATTGTTCAACTTTATCGCAATCATACAATCGAGGCCTTAACGAGAAAGGATCCAAATCGTACCATTACCAATCGGATGATTCGGGATGACTACCATACACGAATTGCTCATGATCTAATAGACGCAGTCAAAAGCATACAAAGATACTCACTACCGAATATTATTCAATTGTTCGTTGTGGAAGCCTTATTTCGTCCCAATCCCACGGACCAAGTAACCGCAATAGACATGGCCGTCACGCATTTGCAGAATGCCATAACATCTTCTGATGACATTTCTGTCGCATGGGGGAATACCAACACCCGACCACGAGACTATTCTGTTGCCTTGGCAGCGGCAGAATCTGCAGGGCGTCCAGTGTTCTTTCTCCTCTATGGCAACCCCAACCAGTATGATACCTTGGAACGAGGGTCGATCGTGAGGTTAGTTTCTTGGAAGGAATTAGTGAATCGGAATATACAACGCTTTCTAAGGACTGGAAAGTATGTCCCCATGAAAGGGATTTGGGAATCGTCTGTACGGGTGGAAAACATAGTCCAAACTGTGATGCGGGATATCGAACGGTATCATTCTAACCAAGAGAGGGATAACGATTATGACCCAGACGTTCCACTATTCTCCAGGTGGGATGTTGACAGAGCCTTGGCGAAGTTGGCAAATTACGAGATGGCACCCGATCGTACTGTAACAAAGTCTACACGAAGAAATTGAACTCCATAAACAAAAATTCAAAAACAAAGAAGTTAAATCTAATAAAAACTTTCGATTTAACATTCTCAAATATCAACTAATCCTCTCTTAACAGCATTAAGTTGTATGACTTTCCTCGCCAGCCCAAGTTCATCTTGAGACCTGTGAAAAATTAATTATAGGCTTCCTTAATTTGCCTCTTTACAGATCCATCAACAACGGCATAAACAAAGGTGGCATGCGGCAAAATGGTTCCATTGAAACTGCGTGACAGAAAGATTCAATATTACTGGAGTGACATTCATCCGTTGTAATACAGAAATCAGCGGCCATTTTGTCAAGTATTGGATTCTGCAAAATGGAATGAATGCTAATTCCATGATCCTCAGCTAACTCTCCAACCCTGCGAATGATTCCTAAGGAATCTGAAAATGGTATTCGAATATAATGTGGACAAATGTAATTGACATCCAAGTCCAGCTGACTGTGAATTGGAAAAGGGTCCATGAGAGCTTGTCCTCTGGCGACCCGGAGGATGTCAGCTACGACAGAATTAGCAGTGGGATATCGTCCGGCGCCAGGCCCTGTGTAAGAACATGTTCCCAAATTGGCAGATGTAACAGCGATTGCATTTCCACATCCACGGGCACTTGCAAGCAAGTGCTTAAGTGGAACAACATGTGGTGCGACATACACGGAAAGGGGACCATCGAATTGACCTATTGGGAATTCAAGGTGTTAGTGATGGAATGTGGCAAAACATTTTCGATAAGTGAATTGTAATTCATAATTCGTACCATCCTTAGGAAGTCGCTTTGCAACTCCCACAAGCTTAATTGTACATCCCAGAATTTTGGCATACTCAAAATCAACAGAGGAAATAGTTGTAATTCCACGACATGGTACAGATTCAACTGGCACAGTTGTGCCGAATGCTAATTTCGCCAATAAACAAATTTTGGCTCGTACGTCATGACCTTCGACATCTGCTGTTGGATCAGCTTCGGCAAATCCCAAATCTTGAGCTTCTTTTAGGACCTGATTGTAATCTGCTCCTTCTTCCATTTTTCCCAACATGTAGTTGGTCGTACCGTTGCATATTCCCATGATTTCCGTGATGACATCACCAGAATAGCATGAATGAAGTGTCTGAATGATTGGAATTCCCCCGCAGACAGCAGCCTCATATGCTAAGACAGTTTTGTTTTCGATAGCCAATCGAT